>JANHZU010009119.1:124651-134678 GCA_032468055.1 Acrochordus granulatus | reverse complement strand
ATGAGAGACTGTGTATTCTACTCCCACCTTACACACAAAGTCAGCTGGGTGACCTTGGGCCAGTCATTCTCTGTGAAGCAAGCAATAGTAAGCCACTTCCAAAAAGTTCTTGCCAAGAAAGCTGCAGAGACTTCTCCAAGCAGTCACCAGGAGTCAGCCTGACTCAAAAGTACATACACACTAAACAAACTAATTCTACAAATGTACCACAAACCTATCACATATTTATTTCTGTTATAGTTCGCCTTTATTATGTTTACAAACAACTGAAGGCAGCATATTCATAAGCTTTGGCTGAATACAGACTTCACTATGGATTGCAATGTAAGGCCATCCTAGAAGGCTGCTGCATTTCAATCTGTGAGGTTCTTAAATTTATTGCAAAATGAAAAATAAAGTTGACTCTCTGAAGATATGTATCTGTACACACAGAAAACACTTTTAAGCTCCCTCACTACAGAGGTTCCAGATTAACGCGTTAATGGAGAAGCGGACACTTGCCTAAAGAATATTGCAACAATCAAACATTATTCTAAAAAATGCTCTTACTGCATCCTCCATCCATGTTATGTTAGTTTCACAAACATAACTACACTCACCTGCTCTTGAAGTTGGGCTTTGTATTTTTCAGCTTCTTCTATGCAAATACTCTGAAGTTTTTCACACTCAGCTGTGTAGAACTGTTTCAGCCGCTCTTCCAATTCCAATACATCACTTTGGTGCTGTTGGTTCAGCTTCTGCACAAACCCTTCATAAGCTGCTTGTAATTCAGTTCGGTCTTTCTCCAATTTCTCACAGACAGCAGTAGTAGTAACTTGATGTGATAAATAAAGATAATTCCCTTTTATAATCAAGTAGTTTCACAAACATAACTTTTGGGTATTATATATAGTACATTTGTTTCAAAGAAGATACTCAATATAATCAATTTAAACAGTGAAGAGAGAACTGCTATGCCTTTAATTTAGAGAGGTCTACCTAAATTATGTTCTAGTCTTGTGGGATCTGTTCTCTTTCTCAGTAGTAGCTTCCAGTACTACTGAACTCATCTTGGTACTAATTCCACAGCATGGTCTTAGCCCTTGACTGATCAGAAGTCAATGTTGGGGAACCCATCTAGGTGGGCAGCGCCAGTTCTTTCTCATATTATTTTCACTTCTGCGAAATTGCTAGGAGAGATGACTGGGTTGTGAAGAATTAAGGGTATTTCAGTGCATGTAGATTTTTTTTCTCCAGAAAATATACAGCCCTGCTATTCAAAACTATATGGATGTCCATGTGTATTTCCAATATATAACTTTGGTCTCTGGTAATTATTCATAACACTGGCAAAATAATATTTTAATCTGTTCTTAATTCCAAATTCTCGGTTCAGCAGTAATGCTAAATATAATCCTATGGATTAATATACGCCCATGTAGTTATTACATCAAACATGCATCTAAAGATACTTAATCAGTTTGAGAAGACTTAATCCTGAATAGATTAAAATTTTAAAATAAATAGGTAGGAACAAAATTACCCTCATAAAGTCTAAGCTCGATATAGTAGGTTTAAAGTTTATCTTTATTTGGACTTGAGCAATAAAGGAAAACAGTTTGGAGCTAAAATTCAGGAGAAAGCCCTGTGTTCAATGATTGTGATATGTGCCCTTTGGTTAGAAATATGGCTTTCCATAGTCAATGGAAAAGCCAGCAGGAAAACAGTAATCACGTGAGGTCATTATTTAACAATGGTAACTTAGCTATCATTAAGCAGTGTGCTCATGTGCCTCACACTTTATGACTGCATCGCTTAGTAACTGTGGTCTCAGTCACTATAGTTGAGGACTACCTGTTTTTTCACTTGTTAGGAACGGAGGTGAAGATTTAATAGCAAAATACAACTACCCCTTGGTAGTTTTTTATTGGAGATTGACTATTATCTATGTAGCTATCTTTTTAATGCCAGGTAAGATTCCTTTATTTTTCTAGATTTTGACCTATGAGATTTTAATGCCAGTTTTATCTTAGTTTCATTTGGTATGCTGCTTCTTTTATAGCATTTATTTTTAAATTGCTTCAAAAATTTGTTAAAACATAGTTCATATTTTGGAAAACTATTCTGGTAATGTGGTACATGTGTGGATAATATAATATTAATATCATTGCTGTGGGTAATTATTTAAAAGGAAAAAAGAAAAGAGAAAGTAAAAGGGGGAAAATTAAAAAAAGAAGCACAGTAAGGAAACTACAGTTTTAAATTCTCTCCTTTTCCCCCAACTGATGATTGCATATACTTATTTATAAACACTGAAATTGTTTAACTGTTTCTAATCACTTTCTTTACACCAATTCTTTCCCTCTTATAAACCATACTCGAAGTGTCTGCGTTTGCCTTATGTGTGACATTATAAAATATGGGGAACCATTCATGCTTAAATTTAGTCAAACTTTTGCCTGAATATTTATATTTATGGAAAACTATTTCGGTAATTTCTTAAAAGAGAGCCTGAGTGGTATAGTGGTTAAGACACCAGGCTAGAAATCAGGGCACTGAGTTCTAGTCCTGCCAGCTGGGTGATCTTAGGCCAGTCCTCTTCTCATCCCAAGGAAGATGGCAATGGCAAACCACTTCTGACATCTTGCAAGAAAACTGCAGGGAGTAGTCACCAGAACACTGACTCGAAGGTGTGCACACACCCACGCATGCATGCGCGCGTGCACACAATTTGTTAAAAGTGTAGGATGCTTATTTCAATATAGAAACAGAAATGCCATCCCTTGAGTTTGAGTTACAAATCACTTTATTCTTAGTACTAAACTAATTACGGCATTCTTAGTGTTAAGCTAGTTGTTTTGTCTGGTTAGTGGATAAGCAATATATTCTGACAACTTTTTGAAGCCTTCCCGAGTGAAACCCAGAGTTCACCCTATTAATCTAGCAGAAGCCTTCAAGTCCAGAATGTCATTTATTCAGATTTCTTGTTTCATATTGCACCAAGAGAGATAACACAGAGTCTTTTTGGAAGTTCTCCAAACTTTTAAGAGATTAATATATTTTTATCCTGCTTTTCCTTTAGTTAAATTCTTGTTTGTAGATTGTTTCATTGCCTACTATTTCTGCTTTTCTGGGCTAAAATGGTGTACATACACATAAAAAATACTCTTTTATTGATAAGAATAAACATTTTAAAAGCTGCCTTGAGATTTTCCAATTTGGTAGCAACAGAAGTCTAATAAATAATAATATATTAATAAATTTAACAATGTTCCTTTGTCAAAGACCAGCTGAGGAAATGTCAACTAAATGAATGTTTATCTAAGCTATGATATTTTCTAAAAGCATAGATCAATACTATTTCATCATCTCATCCAAGAAAATGATTACTGAGTAGAAATTACTATGTATTTTCTACAAATAAATAGAGAATTTCTACAACATATAAGCTAACAAAGCTACTGTTTATAGTTTAGAATTTATAGTTCTGCTATTCAAAGAAAGGTGATAAGTAATGACAACTGTTATTATTTAAACAGAAAAATTATATGACCTTATCAGTGTTTCAAGGTAGACCAGTTTAGGAAATGGACACAAGAAATACAAGGATAGGTTATAATAACAGAATTTTGAGAACCTGATAGTGTTCATGTTTTCCAAACAGTTCCTGCATATTTTCTTCAAGCCTTCTCCATACCCTTCTATGGAGGAAGGAATATCTGTACTTCCCCAAATCTCTAGCTTGTTAATAGCGGCATAAAAATTGAACTTTTGTTTTCGTTATGACCTCAAAAGCTGAAATCATCAGAATGCATCAACCAAAGGTCCTAAACAGGAATAATTCTCAAATAGGGTCTAATGCTACAGAAGTAGAAGTTGAAAAACACCTGGAGAGCATTAGGTTGCCTGTCCTGATTCCTAGTTATTATCAAAGACTTCTAGTAGGGGCCAACTACCTGAATAAGAAAGGAAGTGGACATGAAACAATTTCATCATTCTGGGTTGCTTTCATATATTTCCAAGATGAAATGTCATACATATTAAATAATAAGAAGGGCATTACAAAAGTTGAGTTTTTTTAAAAAAATCTGATACAAAAAGCTGGAATATGCTTTTTTGTTTCAAAAGGCACCAGTCCAGCCCTGAAGAAGCCAAACTGTCTGCAGGCCAAAAAGCTGAGTCGTGGGAATTCTTTTGCCTCTTCACCAGGGAAACAGAAAAAATATTACTTGGCTTAATAACCAGTCATCATGGTTTCTAGCTATCTGCTCCATTATGGACTCTGGCATATAAAGGAGGATTTGGAAAGGGCGGGCTCCTTCTTTCATTTGCCATGGAAATTGAAAAAGAAAACATGACTATCACTTGCACCTTGGACAACAGCCCTGCTGTTTTTAGCTTCTCTAAGCCAGAGAACTAATGGGAAAAAAAGAGGAAGAAGAACATGTATGCTGCTGGGCGACCTTTTGCTAGAGAAGGAAGGACATCTGGTTTGGCAAACCGATTTCAGGACAGGATTTTTGAAATCCGGAAACAGTATCCTACCTCTAACTGATCCTAGTCAAGGAACTGATGATAGCATTTTGGGCCAGTTTGAAGTGCTGATCAAGGAGATTCTAAAGAGAAACTGCGGAGTCCAAATTGTAGGCAGTTCATACATCTCTAGCTGTTCATCCAGCGAGCTAACCCAGGCAAGAAGCGCAATCAGGAGCACTAGCTCTGTTGTTATTGTAAACTTACATTAACAGAAACTTGCAAGATTAAAGGTATTTCTCCTTTCTTTTTACTCTCTGGAAAGGTCCTTTCCACACATTTACCATTCCTCTTCTGTAGGCTGAGACATCTTTTACAGGGTTGATGTTCTATCTGCAGCTATCCCTCCTGCTTCCCAAGGTCATTCTCATATACCATTATACCAGGTGTAAGTATATCTGGCATAACTCACAAAGCCCTGCTAGTCAGTGTCAATCCTGGCCTTCCACGTTGATCATTTAAGCCCAATATAGACAACCAGCAAATTTCTAGCTCCTGTGAATTCTTATTCTATTTCTTCACTGTTCAGAAGCATCTCTGACTTATCTAAAGCTTCCATTTGTTTGTTTTCACCTGGTCTGTTACTAACATTAAAAACTGATTTAGCATGTGAACATTTTCTTTGGATTTCTATGGGAAAAAAGATATCATTTGGTATCACAAAGCAATAGGCAACCTCACACAGCAAAATGTGATATATAGCACAAAATCAGATTCTTCCAGCATCACTTTTTACAAATGTCCCTCTGAAAATGACTAAGCTTTTGTTGGTGGCTCCAAGATTTTCCAGCAATCTTGACACCAGAGACAGAAAAAAAAAACTAAAGTATGGATGCTTTTCTACAGTGTTGGTGCCCACAAGTCTCAGAGTGGATCACTGGTAGTCTGAACCTTCACTTAACCTGCTTTATTAATGGGAGAAAGAAGGTAGTAGTGGTGTGGGAGGGAGGGAGATGGTGCTGTTTATGATGGTCAAACACAATGGGCAATGGCAGGTTTAAGAGAGCTCACCAGAACAGAGTACCGAATGGACAGCTGTTCCTATCCAAATAATGCCAGAAAAAGTTTAGACAGCAATCTAGTTTGTATGTACGGACCTGATGTCTCACATGTGGAACTGTCTAGCCAGAACAACCCCCCCAACTTGAAAATGATGAATACCTCCAACAGCATTTGATATCCATATATTATTATCATCATCATCTTCTTCTTGCGGGGGATCATGCACATTCATTTATTATTTTATGGACCATCACTGAAGCATCAGGTTTGAGAATCCCTCATAAACATTAGCCATTTTGAACAGAATAAATCCCAAAAGATATTAATTATTCTTTTAAGCCATTCAACCAAAAAGAGACAGTTTGCAAAGTGATTAGAATGCATTAACACAAAAATTCTTATATATTTTGGGGAAAATATTTTTAAAAGCCTAGTAGGGGGAAAAAACACTCAATAAAGAAATCTACAAAAACATTCATGATCACAATGCCATGCTTTGACAAAACTGTCCTCCTGAGTCAAAGAAAGCACCATTAAGTCAACTGATTAAATGAAAAATAAAAATCTAATGTATTTTAAGTAATTTCACATTACAATTTGTTTCCTTTAGGAAATAAATCAAAGCTATCCATAGAGTTCATAAAATGAAAGATGTATGTTTTATGGCAATGTCTGGAATTTTCTAAAAAAGCATGATCAGTTTGTCTGGATAAAATGCGTAAGTAGTTCAGGGCCTTAGACATTTAATTAGCCGGTATTACCGGCAATAAAAGCAGTCAATTTTTCTTTCTACTGCAATAGCATCTTTAAGCATACAATTTTATTTTTATTCTTTTAATTTAGGAGCAAGTTTTTTTTAAAGAAAAATGTGGGCACTATCACTAATGAGAAATGGAAGTCTCACGCCAAATCTTTCTGCTGAATTATATTTTGAAAACACTGTTTCCATCCTCAAATTCTCCAATTCTATTCATTTTATTCTGTACAGGAAAAAAAAAACACCTAGTTTCACTCCATGGCCATACCTGAAGTTTACTGGTAGATTGGTTAATACAGACCTGGTTTGGAAGAGACACTTGCTTTCATTTGACTAAAACAGGGTTTTCCAACTTTGGCATCTTTAGGATCTATGGACTTCACTTCCCAGAAAGGAACTGGCTGGCTGGAGAATTTTTGAAGTTCAAGTCCACATGTCTTAAAGTTTCCAAGGTTGGGAAACCATGGACCAAATAGTACTGACGTAACTACTTTTAAATTTCTAAGACAAACAACCAGAAATATGCTATCCATATGTGTCAAAGTTTAAAATGCAGATACATTTTCAAATCTTTGCACTGTGCTACAACTTCAATGAGATCTTACTCTCACAAAGCTCATTTGGCTATTCTTACCACCAGCAGGTTTCGGGACACATATGCAACTTTACATTTTGACCATTTTGCCTCTATCCTTGATACTCCAACAAAATAGAAGCAGAGAAGGATTAGCTCTGCAATGTAAACTGGTGGGCAAGGTACACTAATTCCTCATAATACTGGAATTAACTGTTTAAAATCTCATGGTATTCCACTGTTTCACAGTTTTCAAAATTTTAATGTTTTAAATGGTCATATTCATTTTGACTGCAGATGACCCCTAAGCCTTTGAAACATTACTCTAGCATACTTTCAAATAAACACAAGAGTGTAAATTAGGGACTATTTACCACAAAGGAAGCACACTTAACAGAGCATGTTCTAATTTACAAGACTACTGGCACACACACACACACCTCTCTCTATACATGCAGACATATGCACATACATACTCACACATACATATTTTACATTTATTTTTAGGAAAAGCCCTTATAGGCTTTTAGGAAGATACCTAAGACCAGGCCCTCTTTGCTTGGTCCTGGGGGCAGACGTTGACTCCCCAGCTGATGAAGATTTCAGGTCTAAGAGCCATCTTACTGTTTTCATATGTTTTAATTAAATATGTTTTATATATTAATGTTTAATGTACATATTAATTACATATTTATGTAAAATATGTTTTATATATAATGGCTTTCTCTTCATTTTTGTATGCCACCCAGGATCATATGGCTTGATTTGGGCAGCCATATAAATGCTTAAATGAATGAATGAATAAAGAGACTGTCACAAACAAGCACTTTGAAATCTCTGATATATGTGTTATGATGTTGCCCACAATATGATCTATTTCAGGTGACTAGAAGGTATTTCAGCTTTCATTCTCTGGTCAGATTCACAAGTCAAATATATACCTTTCCTTCCATCAGTCTAGACTTCCCATCCTTCATATAAACATATCACCTCATCAAAAGTGGCACACACTCACATTTTGCCATTCATGCTCTTCATTCTGTAACTTAGAACTATCTCAAGAATCAGTTTTCTCAAAAGACAGAAAAGACTTGATTTTTTAAAAAGTTGCCTAATGCTTAATCCATTGAATCAAGCTGGACAATATTTGTCACTCAACATCTAATAATATCAATGGGCAAGGGAGTAAGAGAAGAGGGAATGACCTCCAAGATCCAACAGAAACACACAATACACCCTTGGGATAAATTGAAACAATTAGAATCATGTCTCGCTAGCTAAGCCAACATTCCAATTCTCCCATGTATATATATGTATTACCACCACTTGAAAAATAATCCAAAATTATGCTTAAATATGATTTACATAAAAAAACTTTTCAGTATATTAATGACCCCAGGCAGAAAGAAAGCGTCTTTATCTCATCTACTGTATGTTTCTAATAGCAGTAATCAATGGCATCCAATGCCAAGAATTGATAATGTATGAATTTACAATGATATTTCTCAAATCTGGCAGTCTCCAGATGTCTTGGTATCTCTAAATAGATTCAGCCATATGTCTGGAAATGATGAAAATTGTAGTCTACATGTACACCAGGTTAGAGAAGCCACATGAACAACAGTGAAAAATACAGTCACTGTTCAAAACATTACCCTGAAGTAACTTTTGGTAGTCATTATTCTCATAATAAAATATCTGAAATGAAAAGCGACTTACAATCACATTCCACAAACTGAACGTCAATTAACTTACAAAACAAATTGCTTAAGTGTTTCGCATTCACTCTTTCCATTAATCCATAAAATAGGCCAGTCTCAGTTCTGTGTTGAAAAATGACTAAAATTAATTTAGGCCTTAGGCTAGCTAACAAGCCTAAGAGGTTAAGATATAAACTGAAACCCATGTTATTCTCTTACCCATAATGTTACAATCATCTCATGATTTAATATTAAATATGGTAAAGCTATTTTTAAGATGCAAAGCTTCTCTTGGCACCTTTAAGCTGGATCTCATTTTGGACCGTTGTAAGTATTTTATGATTCTTGGTCTTGAAGCATTTAATCTGCTTACCATAAGTTTTTTTATTTACTTGTTAATTTTAGTTTATTGTGAACAGGCTGAGTGTTTAATAAAATACAGTATATATTGCCATTGTTTCCTCATTGTCAAGAGGGAAAATAATGCCTGCTTTACCCTTTAAACCAACAAAAAATAAAACATGAATTGCACAGCCTATCTCACCACTCATTTTCACCACAGTAGATGTTTGGATTGCCACTGACATGTTTCTAGAGGCAATTTTCTGGAAACCAAATGACCCCAGGATCATGCCACCAAGAATCTGGAGAAATGTAGACCACAAAGATTTTAACAGCATGAAATGTGCTGAGTCAGTTCTATGACTTGTTATTATCCTGCTTTGTTGCTGCATTTATCATGTAAAAGAAAAAAGAAGGGCAGTATTGATTAACACTTACCCAGCTCTCCACGCAGGTTGAGAAGTTCTAGTGATAACTCTTTACGCTGGGAAAGCACTTCCTCTCTCTGTGGGAAGAACACAGCAGAGAGACATACAGTGTTATTGAAAAAAAACTTTTCCAGTCGTTAACACTTGCAAGTTATCTGCAGGATGACAAGAGATGTTTTTGGGGGGGGAGATGCCAAGGGATGAATCATCCAGGACAACAGCTTTTTAACACTGGAAAAACACAGATGTTTCTGAGTTACAGAAGCAGTTTAAATGAGGTTTTCATTTCTTGTTAAGTACTTCAAAGTTAGTACAGTTTTCAGGTTAAGTGTGGACAGCCTAAGGATAAAATTAATATCTAAACTTGTAGGACCTCTTATGCATAACTTTGAAGACCACCTGGAGTGACACAAACAAAGCACAAAGTACTTTGTAACAAAGATAAACAGAGCCTGAAGCACTGAATGCTTAGTGCTTCTTCTGGAGGGTGATAATGCCCAATGGCAAAATTTAAAAGCAACAGAACCTGTCATGATCCAAACATTTTCTTTAACTGGATTATCCTTTTCTTAATGCTAATGTTGGTGTATTTTAGACATCACGCGAGAAGTCGTCTGCTTTTCTGCCTCTTTCCAATTACTGAATAAATTCCAGGACACAGAGTTCAAGTAGACAAGAACCAAGCAGCCCCCCCCTTCCAGAATTCGTAAGG
>JANHZU010009119.1:96593-109574 GCA_032468055.1 Acrochordus granulatus | reverse complement strand
CTTAGACAGTAAGTGTCAGCATTCCTAAGTAAACCAGAAAGGAAACATAATTAGATAAATTAAATGTACTTTATTGTAAAGCCACATTAATAGAATTTTGCAAGTCTGCATGTACAAACTTCCCACCTCTACTTTTATTTTCTGATTCATTAAAACGGATCCTTTCTAAGTTTCTTTCCTTGACTTTTAAGCCACTAGGGACTTCTTCTTCTCTTGGCTGATAGTTTCTAAGGCACATCTCTTCCCACCTATTCCCACGATCATTCTCACAATCCATTACAGTAAGGCAACATAGGAGACCTTTTAGCAATGTAAGAGAACTTGCCATTCCAGATAAAGAAAATCTATTCACATTTTGAAAACTATCTGTAAATGTTTTATCCCTGATTCTATCTTCAGATAAATATAATCTGGATCTTTACATCAGCTACCTGGTTTTTGCTTTATTATTAATACTGGCATTTCACTTACTGTAATTTCATCTCAGCTTCAGAATAATAAGAAAGCAAAAATGAGCAAAGCAAAACTGAACTTTCAGCTACATCAGAAACTATACACTACTTAAACTCTTCTGTTTGTCTGTCTTTAACTTTCAATTGGGTGATATGGTCTCACAGGTCTACAATTTTTGAATCAATGAATCTCAAATGGGCTAATTTAAAGAATGTATCCAAAATCCTGGACCCATTGAAAAGTGGCAAAGTTGTGGCTACTTCATGATCACTATGCTGCCGTGGTCACATATTTATAATTTCCAATGCTCCTTGCCATCCTTCCAGAAGGAAATTCAATGGGGAAGCTAGTAGGAAGAAGGAAATCAGTCCTGCTCCCATTGCTTTCTTATTTGCCTATGGCCATTCTGCTTCTGTTTAGGTAAGGAAATAGCTCTGAAACAATGATCAACAAATAACACAAGTTGTCTAGTATAATATTAAAGACACAGAATGTTTACAGTGCAACATTGTGTTAGGATTTCCTGTCAAAGTCATTAATAGGAGCAGATTGTTCCTATAGGAACTATGCTGGAAAGGAACTTGATGCATTCTATACAAATTCCAAAACTGCTTCATGTTTTACATACAAATGATATAAACTCAGTGAGTGTCTATACTGTAATTCAACAATAACCAATATGTCTTATGACTTGTTTTATTTGTGGAACTTATTTGCTATCCACAGTGTAACCGTAAGATAGTATTTACTCAGCTGATTTACAAAGAATTTGTGGACAACAAACAGGAAGTAGCCAAGTTGTGCGCACAATAATTACCATCAAATTTAAAAGATCTGTGGGCATTTTGCATAAAGGTTGTTGCTAGGAAGATGCTGTTTCAATACTTTAAAAAATGTAATACTTTAAATACTTTAAAAGATGCTGTTTCAATACTTTAAAAAATGTAAAGTTCTTGTACAGTAATTGTATAAGTACAATTAGAAATTAATCTTATTATCTTGTTATATATTTTATAGACAACCAAATACGAAGCTTAGGAAGACTGAATTAAGAATTAAAAATTACATTTAGACTTCTGATAGTTTTGGGTCTGGGATTAAAAATCACACTGCTTAATAAATGAAACTAATGAATTGAGAAACCTGATTTTAAATTTCAAAGAATCAAAACAAAAATTAAAAAATTCTGCTACGGTTGGAATAACATACAGATACAACACAGAACAAACTGCTTTAAAAGATAATTATCAATATAATGGATGAAATACCGTATAAGAGTTAGAAGTGTGAAACAGATCAATATATTTTAGTTTTATAGTTTTAGTATGATTTTATACATTGTTTTAATTTTTAATTGGGAGTTGCCCAGAGTTGATTAGAAAATGGGTGGTTATATAAATGTTTTAAAAAAAAATTATTGCTCAGAATTTATTGCACAACACTTCAAATGTGGAAGATCCCACCCCATTATCACAACTCACAATATTATTTTAGGGCTACGGAGGAGACATACTGGTAATTCTTGTTAATATCTGAGAACTGAAAGAACTACAATGCATAGTAAATGCAAAAGTTGTTAACATTCAATTAATTATTAAATAAATAGCAACATTTTAATTCCTATCTCGTTAATCATACTTTGCATTATTAAGAAGGGCTAAAACAAATTAGAATGTAGAGGATATACCAGAAGTCAGGCCCTATAGGGGTCTAGTGGTCTAGTGGTTAAGGCACAGGCTAGAAACCAGGAGACTGAGTTCTAGTCCCATCTTAGGCATGAAAGCCAGCTGGGTGACCTTGGGCCAGTCACTCTCAGCCCAACTCAGTTCACAGGATTGTTCTTGTGGGGAGACTAGGAGGAAGAAGGAGTACTAGGTATATTCACCTCCTCAAGTTATTATAAAGTAATAAAGGCAAAATTTAAAAAAAATATTTTACAAACTCTAAATAAAAAAGTGAATATATTTTTTCAGAAAAAATGTTCAAAGATCATGCGTCAAGTGGGGAAGGAAAATGGCAACCAATTTGAACATTTAATGCAGTTTATATAACAAACTGTCTATAAGGCATTTGATACACTCTTTATTTTGGGTCAGTTTTCACTAAAAAGAAGTGTTTTTTATAAAGTTCAATATTTAGCAATTATCTAAAATTCATCATACTGATTATATATATATACACACACACACACATACATGCACACACATACATATATATACATACAGAGAGAGAGAGATCCACATAAAGGGGTTTAAGTAAGATATCATATGCCACTTCTTTTTCTTCAAAAATGAGAACTGCAACATATAAAGGCATTTATTTTATTTATTTATACATCACATTTATATGCTGCTGAATTCCGAGGAGACTCTCAGAGGCTCACAATTCTTACATAGACATTTACATTAAACCCTGCTGCCCAGCTGACCGGCGGTGTTTGCATCCGGGGACAACCTGTGTGGATCCTGTTCTGCCCACAAGTTCAGGCAGATCCTATGCCGATGTGTCCTGCTCCCCCGACTGCCAGACAGTTTTTCCCACCAAAAATTCCCTACTTGCATTTTTACATGCTTTTGAATGCTGGGTGGGCAGGAGCTGGAGGCGAGTGATGGGAGCTCACCTGTCACATGGTGCTGCAGCTCAAACCGCCAGAGTGTTGGCCATTTCTGGTCGACACAGCTGGTATCATTAAGCCACTGCGCCATTGCTACAAAAATATTTTATTTAGAAACATTTCTCTTCATATAAAAATCAATTAGCAACCATTATAAATTGACAAAGGTAATTCCAGTTGGATATACGGGATTGACAGATGAATGCTCTTTCTGCAGCCCTTTACAGGCTGATTTTGTACAGTGCAGAAGAACTAGACTACAGTATTGTTTGCAAGCAAGCAACAACTGATATGTTATGACTTAAGTAATGTATTACATTCTTATTTTAAAAAAAATGTGGGGGGGAGGATCAAGCAAGTCTGCCTACTTTCCTCAACCAGTCACCTTGCAGATGAGTTAGGCCTGCTGTTCTCCAAATCCCTAAAAGTGTCTGTCTAGGAATTCTGTAAGATGTAATCCCAACACAGCTGAAGATCACTATATTGGAAAATGATAAACAATGTAATGCTAAGATGAAATGTTAGTGCTTTCTCTCATGCTTATGTTTAAATTTATTTTGAAAAATATCTATCAGTACATGAAAATGGTTTATTTCTCTCTCAATACCATCTAGAACTTGAAGGCCCAACTATCGGATGACTTCATGTTATATTACAATACTGACACTTATATGCATGCCAAGCTTCTTTGTCCAATCAGTTTAGTAATAGAAAATAATCATATAATGATTTTCTAATACTGATATACAGATTTATCCCAGCATATTTAGAGGATGCCACCCTCTAAAGGGACTGAAAGTTCTGTAGCTTTGGCAAAAGAATTCTGGGTGTTGCAGAATTTCTGGAAGATGTAGGGGGGTAGAAGTCTGGTTTATTTAATTCTGATGAAGAATACTCAAACACAACATTTTGTATTCAAAGTCTGCTTATTTTATCATACCGAGAGACTCAGAAGACAGGAAAGAAACTTCTACAGTATTAAAAAATGCTAATTTATTTCATTAAGAAGTACGTGAAACTGAACCACCAATTTTGGATAGGTTTAGCCATAACTTCTTCCCTTGTGTTTATATAGAAATGACCCATACTTTAGAGAAATTAAAAAATAATCATCTGTTTATATGCAGAGTAATGTAACACATGACTACTGACTTTCATTAGTAATTTCAGGACATGACATCTGTTTTAAAATAGAGGCCACAAAGGCCAAAAAGCTGTTTCCCGCAACTAATCAGCATTACAATTTTACTTTTTAATACATTTCTTTGTACTAAAAACTAAAATCAGCATTGTTTAGAAGTATTTAACAACATGCAATGTAACTTCATATCTGATAATTTAATCTCTGATAGTTATGAACAATCACAAAGCAGAATATCTATAAAGTGTTCACAAAAATTGTTTCCTTGCTTACTTCAATATTATAAATATACACGTGTATAAATTCAGCTTTAGAATGTGAAAAACTGAAGCCACAATGATAATCTTAGAGCCCTCCAACAACATAAATGGAGTAGGTGGTGCTACAGATACTAAACACTAACAAACATCAAAGGAAATTTGGTATTGAATTGAAGTCTGACTCATTTTATAGACTTGCCTCCCCTTTTTTTAATCAATTTGTCAAGATGGAAATATAGTTGCAAATGTTTGGGATTGTCTAGAAGTACCAGTCCTCTAAAGTCAGAATAATTTTCAAACCATAACACTAAAATAACTAAGGTGACATGCCAGGAACAAGGCCTTGAAAGGATACTGGACAGAATTTAGATTGCAATCTTATACTTAATGAAGCATTCTACTGAATAAATCATGTTAAATTGTTAGAACTGCACCATGAAAGGTGTGGATAATTGCAAACTTCTTAGAAATGAGAAAGAAGCTACACTGGTCAGCATTACCTCCAAGATGGCAGCTGCCACAGAGCCTTCACCAGTTATTTCTGACATGAAAGGGGATTTATTTTATTATTTATTGAAAACATTTATAAACCGTTAAAACCATTATTAAAAACAAAAGAACCTGGTGCCAAGTCAAGTTTTCAACATGCGGTCACCTCATCCTCCTTGGGGGAAAAGCCATGTCCTCTGTGTCTCTGGGAGGGTAGAGACTTGCTGGACTTGAGAGGGAAGAGTGTTCCACAGAGCAGGCACACTTTCTCACTCCCATAAGATGGCAATGCTTAAGGGAAGAGATTAGGAGTGTGCCCACCTATCTGACCTGGGAGGATGGGTAGATAGATGTCTTTAAGGAAGGCCCTGTGCCATGTAAGGTTTTGAAGGTGATGACCAGCATCTTGAATTACACATGGAAGGAAACCAGAAGCCAGTGCAGTTCACAGAGGTTGACTTTCCTGATCTACCTACCAAAAATTAACAGCTTGATGGGACTATGCAAATAGACAGCAAACAAAGAATATTTATTTTGCCTAAAGGGAGGAGAAGCAGCACCTGATCCGGTTCTAAATCTCTGTCTGCACTTCTTTCTGCCTTCCTTTGGGCAAAATTGCAAATGCATTCTCTCATTTGAGAGTGTTTTGTAAAATACATTGATTGAAATATTTGTCTGTTTGTTTGCCCAAATTGTTTTTTTTTTGTTTTGTTTTTGACAGAGAGGCACAGACAACGCAGAGAAAGTTGTTAGAGTAACAGGCTGTTACTCCAAGATTTATATTTATAGCCCACTTTCCTACAGGGGCTTAAGACAGTTTACACAAAGTCCTCCATTTATTTTTACCTTCAGAACAATAATGGTTTTTTTTACTCTCTAATGCGAGTTAGAGAGTAAATAGCCCAAAATCACCTAGTGAATTTCCAGGGCTGAGAATGGGCTTCAATGTGGTTCCAACATCTAAACCAGTGTACATACTGACTCTTGATATCAAGCTCAGAAGGAAAGTACAAAACAACCTAGTATTAAATATAGAAGGTAAGCAAATCCATATCTGAGCTATGCAAAGTTATTTAAAGGCAAGTTATGTGTGGGATATTTTCACCTTGGATTAACAACTGTGGTCAAATGTTCCCATAAAAATAAACCTTCCTTCTACCATGGGAGAGATATCAGCTTTTGGTTATTCAGTTCAACTTGTAACTGGCCCATCAGTTTCATCAAATACATGAATATTTCAAACGCAAAACTGTTTTGAATTAAAAATGGCAGTTCTGATCTTAAAATGTTCTGATTTGGAAACAGGATCACTTTACAGCTAATTCACGCACAGCTAGATGGCCCCACTGAGAGTTTATAACACTTCTGTGAACATCAGAATAATTCTGAAATACAGTTAGAAATTGTGAAACAATCAGTTGGCTAAAGGACTTGTTTCAGCTTTTGGACCATCACACTAAGACAATATAAACATAGTGACTTAACATACCAAGATTCATTAATATTTATCTAAAAATCACAATAAAACTTTTCTAGTTTAAAAGTCATAAAAATATACCTTAAATTAATAATAAGAATAGATGTTATCAATTATTTTCTAATGAAGGTTCCATATAAATACAGAGTTTTAGAACTAATGCTAGAGGTTAATCTTTAGTTAATTTGGTATCCTAAAATAAGCTTGTGTACAAACCATATTACTACTCTAGATTTAAAATAGCAAACAAGAAGTGAAATTTAGTACCCCAGTATCAAAAGACCTTTATTATAAAGTAAACTAAAGAAGTTTTATTTTGGCATCAAAGAGTGGCCTGAGGACCTAACAGGGAAAATGACAGTGATGGTTTTGATTAAAAGTGATAATTTCATACAATTCTCCATAGCAATATCTAATGTGACAAAATCAATGTTTCTCAAATTTAGAAGCTTTTAGGAGGGGTGGAATTCAACTCCCAGAATTCCCTGGAAGCTGGCTGATGAATTCGGGGGCCTGAAGTCCACACATCTTCAAGTTGCTAAGTTTAAAAAACGCTGCACTAAACCTTCTCAAAATACCACTCTGCCTACAATATTTCCTCATTTTATCCCATGTAACATGTTTTAACTTTAATTAGAAGCCTCGTACTTGCTGCTTCTCTACTATAATTGCTTCGTGTTCAGATAGCATGGTACTGACAGCATCAAAGATGCCATCAAATAACTAGGTAGCATACATTTGAAAAAAACAATAAACTACTATGATAAAAACAAAGGTTACTAGTACTACATTCCTTCCTCTCTCAGCTGCCTAAGCCCTGTTAGGCAGAGACAAGGAAAGCACACATTACTGATCAATATAAATTTCATGGCTTGCAACCAGTTGTAACCAATGGGCAATATTATCTCTGTACTAGATATGCTATTTTAACTCTTTTAAAATTTTAAATGAACAGTGTCACATCAAACTTGTAATGCAGCTTCATGAGCATTTTATGCTATAATGGAATCAGTACCAGAACAAGGACTTATTTTCACATGAGCCAGTCACAAGTATTTAGGCCTGCATTACAAACAACAGTTCTATTGAGATTCTCTTTCACACACACACAAACACACTTAACCCAAACTGCCCTGACTCACATGCACAGCAACAACCACAGTCCCCTTGCTTTGAGCAGGGGAAAAACCCACTCCTTTTATTACTGCATCAATGAATCTAGGGTCAAAACAAAGCCAAGCTTGGGCAACAGGTCTTACTGGCCAAATATTTTATTGCAAGGATGGTAAAACAGAATACTTCTACATTAACAAACAGTAATATAGCCAACGAGGTTAACAGTTTGTTTCTATGTTTTATGAATTCTCCATACCATGCCAAACATTATTTAGCGTACATGTAAGAGACATTCATATTCACAATCATAAAACCCATTGTAATTTTTATCCTCTAAGGATACCTTTCCAGGGACTGTAGATAAACCTATTATTTTAAAAAATGTTACAAGCACATTTTAAAAATTTACTTGTGATTCAGGAAGGTACTCAGTCATGTCAAAACAGAACGAACAATAACATTCATATGATTATAGGCATAGCAACCTTGACATATGCAGTTATTCAAATCAAGCTATCAATAGAATTACAAACGGTATACAGTATGCGGATTTACATCTGTATTTTTTTCCAGCTTTCTAATTATTTTTCCAGCAGGAATCATCTAGGGACTATTAAGCAGAAAGTATACAGAGCTATCTGAATACAAGTTTTAGTGTTTCACATGCAGTCTACATCATTGATTGAATGATTTATTTCCTAGGAAACTCTAACAATTAAACTTTATTATGTGTTTAGATTGAGTATTACATTTAGCTATTGAGGGAGAAATATGAATAGTCCTTTTCTGCATATGCATGAACACACAGAAAAGACTAAAATAGCCATGGACATTGCCCTGCTAACCTGCATGTGAAAAATACCCAAGAGCTTGGCTGATGTTGGGAGATATTACAGTACTAGGTGCCACAGCCAAGCTGAAAAGGCAATGTCCACATTGTGAATGTGGGGAGGGAAATGGGAAGCACTGCCTGAGAATAGACATGGATAAAACAATAATAGGCTTTGAATTTGATTTGATCAACTTACACTTCAATTTGATGTGGAATATTCAAACAATTTGATGTGGAATATTTTAAAATCTGCATGCTAAAGTTCCTATAACCGCATTTTCTATTTACTATTTAACACATGCAAAAAAGTGTTGACCAAAATGAATCCCTCCATTTTAGGAAAATAAAGCCCAGTCCCACTAATTGCAACTGCAAAATTTCTATTGCCTAATAATTTGCCCTAGAACTGAGGTTATTCCTAATGTAGAATGATATCTTCTCCCAATTCAGATAGTCTTTCAGAATTCCATGTACTATCATGCTAAAAAGATTAAGGAAGATATAGAATTCATATTAAAAATTCTTACACTTATATATCTGTTACATGATCATGGGAAAACAGTGCATGTCACAGATGTATAAAAATTCACCTTAAAATCATGGGTTTTTAAGCAGATCACACATATGTCAGACTTAACACACAATTACCATAGGTACACACACACACAGCCTCACATTATACTTTGTGAAAAATGGATTAATTGGTCTGACAGATGCTGAGTTTTCTAAGGTAAATGCTGTAAGAAAGAAATGCATCCTGAAAAATTCACAGTTGCTATTAAGAGCCATCGAAGTCAACATGTGTTCCCCAGGCATACAAGAAAAACACTGTACTAACCTGCATAAATAATAACTATGCTTCTCCTATATCCAGAAGGAAACCGAAGATTTTGGAGTAATCCTTTTGCAGTTAGTTGAACATGCATATTGGATAAGGAGAATTTTGGGGTCCATAACATGTCTTCAGAAGAATTGGAAGAAAAACAACCAGGAAACATTTTCTATATACTGTCACATACTGCCTTCGTAACTCAGCTCTGGAGACATGGAGCAGCTGGCCAGATAAACAACCTCACAACATATCAAAACCTCTCTTCATTTCTCCGCTGAGATTCCACTAACGGATTAAAAACTACAAGGATCCAGAAAGATAAATACTACATTTATAAGGTAAACCCTGCTGCCAGCTTTGTTGCCTACAAGCAAGAGGCTTTAAAACAAAGCTCACCGTGAGAATAAAATTGCTGTGTGATTCAGAAGCAGCTCTGAATTACATCACACTGTTGAGGTTTAATCAAATGTGTGATACAGTGGTGACAGAAAGCAGCAGGAGGAGAAAGAAGTGGGTGGTCTCCCAAGCTGAATATTTCAACCAGTAATGTACAGATCATATTATTCATTTTCCAAGACGACAGAGAAGAGTTAACATCCCACAAGATGGATTAAGACTAATCCTTATATAAACAAAGAGTTTTTAATAAATCACATTCATTATTCTAAAAGATATCAACCCAGCAAGAATAGTCAACAATATTTTGGTTCTTTCTGATCAAACACAAGTAGATTTATTATTTATTGCTATATCAATATTCTCTGTTTGAATAAAAAGATTCAACAGAATTAAACAGGCCAATTTTGCATATTTGCATAATTAAACAAATGTTTCAATTTAGTGATACTGTCATTAAGTAAGCAGTAAAAATAATGTGGAATAAGTACTTTAATCTGTACCAGTCAGGAACCTGTCACTTTAAACTGCCACGAGCATTTTAGAAAGGAAAAAAAATCACATTAAGCCAACTTTGTATGTCATGCAGGACCTACAAATTTATGATTCTAATTTTCCAGATGTTTCAAAAATGCTGAATTGGTTATAATGAAAAAACAGCAAAGTGGCAAGATGAGATGCCCCAAATATAAAAAATAGGCTGAATTTCAAGGTATGCAGAACATAAGCTTCATTTAACACTGGTATTCCCCTATAAAATATATAACTCAAGCCAATTGATTCTTACTTCAAACCCATGGGAACAACTGATTAAAGATGCAAGTTCTGCTGTTTTTCTGATTACTTGCTCTATAACAAGTACACCAGCACAGAATAAAAAAATAGCCTAAAATCTGCCAAGACTGCAACAAGATCAATGATGTAAGAGGTGAGAAATTCTTCTGCCTGCAAAGATTGGTCACCCTAAATACCATCAGCCTAAAGTGGAATGACAGCAACCTATTCATATATGAGAACTCCTTTATTTTCAGATCATTCATTCTACCCAAGAGAATATACAATCTTGCCTATATCCTGCTATAATGGAAGCCTTGTATTAATTAGTAGGATTATGGAACACGTTAACATATTGGTGCAAATGAAATGAATTGACACTTGAAGCAGTAAGAAAACCATTAATTTGAAATGGCTTTCTCAAATTGGGTTCACACATGTGCACCTGTACCCCTGCTTCACATACAGTTCTAGCAGAAGTGCTGTCTGAGAAAACCTTTGAAGCAGGTATTTTGAGAAAGCTGAGTGTTTTGCGTAGCTTCCTGGTTGCCATAATCGACCTGAAACTATATACCAATTTTGGGTCAGCAATCTAAATATTGAAATCAGCCAGGGCGAGAAGTATAAGTTGATCAAATGCCACAAGAAAGTTCAACATATCAAGTTCACGAAGAAAAAAGTGCTTTAGGTAGCAAAGTAAATGGAATACCATTTTCACCAACTGGAATTATTTCTCTCTTCTGTACCATTTAGATCAAACAGCTTTAATTTGAGGATGGAGCTTGCTAGATCATCATTACTTTCTTGAAATTCTTTCCACTTTGCTTTTTTAACTAAGCAGGGAGAGGGGGAACTGAATTTACAAAGACCAGATTTTCTTTGTGTTTAGTATTGTCTCTTTTATTCCCAATTTAAGGTAAAAGGAAAATAGCCTAGGATTACTATCCAAGTCAAAAAATTAGAGTACTAATTATTCTCTTTGATTGCTGGACAAATTCTAGATACATTTGGTTGATTTTAAGATAAAAGACATGCGTTACAGAGAAAGGAGGCTTTTTCAGAGCATGAAAAAGAGCAAGACATGTTCCAGAATCAATTTAGATATTAAGGGGGGAAGAAATCACTGACATTATTCATCCAGCACTGCAAGATTACAATTCTTGATGAAGATACTTATGAACTAATCAATTTATATTTTGGAAAATGGAAGAATCAACTATTGGCATTTGTTTCTTCATTGCAGAAGACGGAATATTAATGTAAGCTGAAATTATCATGGTATTTTCTGTTCATTTCTCCGTTAAGTATGTGAAAAAATGAAAACTCAGTGGTTTTAACACTAGATTTTTCTTCTTCTCCCATTTCCTTTTATTTTTTTGCAATCCTGGCTAATGAAGAGTTTTGAGAACTCAAAAGCTTGCACCAATTATTCAAACAGCCAAAAAAACATGAACATAATTAATGACTGTCATTTTGCACGTGGCCACACTACTGTGCTTTAAGTAGTTCACCTTTTTGGTTTTTCACATAAAGCATTATAATAACTGCAAGTTTCGGCCACAGCTGGCTTTGCTATGAATATTTAAAATAACTTTAGAACATCAAATTAAATATGAATTATGGTCTATCAGTATAATATAGCTAGAAATGCAGACAATAAACATAATTCCAACAAACCTATTTGCTCTACACAAGAACGTTTTCTTGAATAGTCAGGGTCCCCTCCATAAACCAGGGAGATATTTATCTTATATAACTGTTTCTAAATTTTGGATTTAACTCTAGCATGTTGTAATGCTCTTCCCAGGGCTGGAAGGCGGATACAAAAAAGTTCCATGTGAGCTGAGATTGTATCCCTGTGGACAAAGGCCACTGAAACCACAGCTTATGTCCTGCTATTCTGTACTCTCTATAAGGATTCACAGACTCATTTTATAACTCCCACTGGTAAAATATCTGGAAAATTCTGATCTCCTTTATGTACAGCTGTTACTATTGGATCAGTATGATACAATCTCCTTGAATATAATTAAATTCTGCTCTTCTGTTTCTAAATTAAGCAGTGTTTGGCCACCCATCAAAGATCTCACCACCAACTGTAATACATTATTATGACTTGTTCTGTTGTTTCATTTTAATGTTTTAATGTTTAATTCTGGCCTGTGACTGTAATAAAAGATTGATAAACATAATCAAATAAAGTAATTACTAAGACTTCCATCCCATTGCTCATCCTGGTCCTAAGAAGGATATATCTTCCAATTTTCCTTAATTTCATAAAAAGAAATATATTACTATAAAGGCCATTTCAAGGACTTTGTTCATCTTAGAGTATATACGATATATCAGTGTGTGGTCAGTTTTTAAATAAAGCTTGAATTTTGTCTGAATATCAAAACAAAACTTAGATCATAAGAGAATGAATCTAATCAACTTGACCTCCTTGCTCCACTGGGCTTAATTTTTGGGAGGCTTAATTAATTAATTAATTTGTATGCCTCCAAAATCCAGAGGCTCTTAGCAGCTAACAACACTAAAAACCATACATTAAAAACCCTTAAAAATAAAATAAACCCATTAAAACAAAATAAAAAACC
>JANHZU010009119.1:83058-96493 GCA_032468055.1 Acrochordus granulatus | reverse complement strand
CATAAGAGAATCTCAAAGACACCAGGGCATGATCAGACCATGACAAGGGGGACAACAAAAGTTCTCCTTCTAATTCATATTATAATTGCTCCGACAAGAAAATCACATCCAGAGTGTGGCCACTGTATTGAGTGAGGCTCTCACTAATCTGGGAGAGGCCCATGGCTGTCATGGAAGCCATGAATTCCTGAGCCAAACCTGAGGCCAAACCCAGGTAGGGCAGATTGAAATCCCCCAGGACCATCAGCGTGGAGAAGTCTACCACCAGCCTGAGATAGCCTTAGTCAGCTCATGCAAGGAAGATGCTGTCCATCAGTGAGGCTGGTACAGTAGCAACAATCCCCACTGATCCTGAGAGCCCAATCTCAAGAACAGGTTCTCACAACTGGAAACTTGTGGAGCAAGGCCCCTGGAGGCAAACAGTGATTCTTGGATAACCACTGCCAACCCACCCCCCTGCCCTGGGGTCTTGGCTGCTGCCAAACCTTGAACCCAGCTGGACACATCTCCGAGAGGGCAACCTCCCCCCTCAGGAGCCAGCCAGGTCTCAGTGATGCACGCCATGTCAGCCAGCTCCTCCTCGATGGTATCTCTAATCAGAGGAGCCTTGTTGTTAACTGACCTGGCATTCAGCAGCAGCAGACAGACCCCAGGGCTGCCAAGGGCATGCTGGCCAGGATCTGGGTGTGAGCGAGGAGGGCCAGAACACACCACTGATACTAAGCATCGGGGACATCTTCTCCTGTAACGGCCTGCCCTCTTGCTCCCATAGCACCCTCTCCCTGTCACCACCTGGATATCCTCTCCTGCCCTAGAACACCCCAAACAAGAAATACCCTCCACCCCAATACCTCCCTTACTCCCAGGCATGGGCTCTATGTCCCCCCAACAAGCAAACTAAAAACACTCACTCCCAGACAACCAGGGAGGGGCAATGGCAGAGGACCCCGGCACTATAGTGACTCTATCCTCTAAAACTGTCAAGGAGAGGGCACTAAAATGGGCTGTGGTGAACTGAAGTAACTAAGCAAACACAAATAGTATGCAGAAAATATATTTGGGGAAATCTGAGAGATTAAAAAATCTTATTAGTTTGATATATTACGAGCCTGATGTGTTTTTTTTCCTCCAAATTGTAAACATTTTACTGGAAGCTAACCTTCAAGACTTTGAAAATGGAGGGGTGATTGGAACAACACTGCAGCATTTCTCAATTAAATTTTATCACACTTTGTCAGGTACATACTATAAAACACAGAGTTTTATAAAAAACACACAGTTGTTGTTATAATGGTTATGCATGCTTTAAAAATGATTTGAAAGAAGTGCTTCATAGAAGTGTGAGAACAACACCTGATGATTCAATTTAATGAACAAAATCATTATAAAGCATTAATGCAACTCTTAAAACAGCTACACTATTTTATAGGCTTGCACAGAAACTTCAAAAGAAAATGTGGGAGTTCTCCCAAAGCATTTTCAAAGGATACACGCCTATTATAACTGCTATTGTTGTGATTATTGTTTTATTAATCTTTAGGAATAAGATGATGTACTTAACTCTGCATATAAATATTCAAATACTATTCAGTTGTTTATTTGACTCACAACTTTAGTTGAGAGAGAAAAATACATGTCCTTTCCAGGGAAAAGAATAATCCTCATCAGTCTATTATGCAATTGTTCATTATACTGCTTTATTAGAAAACCACAGAATCAATAATACATTTATTATATCAGAATCAAATTAAACAAGATAATGACGATAGCTTTAAATGAGCATCAACTAATCATATATGGAGTTGATAAGATAGGTTGCTGAGTTATTCTTTTAACCCCAAAGTGGATCCCACCGCCAGATTTTATTTTACTTCCAGCTAAATTCTAGTTTACAGAATTCAATCCAAGTAGACAAAAAACATTCAACCTCTATATGACTGACCCAAGGGAGCCAAATAATCCATAAACATTTGGTCACAAAGTGAAAGGGGGTATGCGGTTTCATTCAACATACGTACATGAACTCTAAATGTGAGACATATGCATGTAAGCACCAAATTATTACACACACACAAAACGATATTATCTTAAATTATGTACTTACAGTCTTAACAAAGCATCTACATATACATTTTAGGACTGGAATCTTTCATGATGGCATAAAACATTTAGGAATTAGTGGGGAGGGAAAGATTAAACTACTCACCAGAGCTGAATGCTGACAATAAATGCCTTGGTCCATTTTGTGCTGAAGGCCCTGGAAAGAAAAAATTCTAATTCAGCATTTAACTCATCTACAAAACAAACACTTTAGAAAATGTTTCCATGCATCATATTAGATGTTACCTGCAAATGTATTTAAATACATTTGGCTATTAATGTTGAAGGTAATATATTTGTCTCAGTGTCAATTCCTGAATATTAACAGTGATAGATCAAAAGCTGAAGGGTTTATTCATATCAGGTAATCTTCTGAGGGCACTGATTACTGCAGCACACGCGCTCATTACTAAGAATCCTACATACATGGAATTATTTTTTGTTTCTCCAAGAAGCCTACAGTCTTCTTCTGTAAGACCACACCCTGCAAAAACTAGTAATGGAAAAAAAAGTTTTTCATTTCTTTCTCTCATGCACACACACATATACATCATTAGGAAGGTGGGTTTGGCTGCCAGGTAAAAATATCAGAGATGGTTCATTTCACTTGATTGGGCATAGGAGGCTTCAGTCTGCCACAAAAAGATGGTTTTCACTTGTTTTACACATTTAATAAAATAGCAAGGACAGTATTCAAAGAAAAAAAATGCATTCATGTGTCCAAAAAGGAGGCTCAGATGATGTTTCTATAACCACCTTCTCTGTAATAAACTTTGGATATGTGCTTTGGCCCAGTATCTTATTCAACCAGATATTATGTAACCCATACAATAGGTTGATTATACTGATTTGTTTTATCCCTTAGTGTGCACATTTTTCCCCTTAATTTCTTGTCCTCCCAACACATTTCTTCTAACCTCTAGAGCAGGGTTTTTCGGACTTGGTTCTGTGCAACTCTAGGGCTCCAGGAGAATTTGTAAGAGACGGAGTAACGTAAAAAAACTCTAAGCAGCCAATTTTCTATAACTAAAGTTTTGTCTCTGGATTTGGGGTTCTGGAGAGGCATGGGAATGTCTCTCATACCTGAAAAAATTTGAAATCCTCTGATCTAGAGATTTGACTTCATTTGTTTAAAAGGAAATTCCATTAAAATGTTTCCTACATGCAAGATTCTACTGTTAGCTTTCAAGATCTTAGGTTCTGGTGAATTTTACAATTTATATCTTTGGGCAAGAAGATCCAAAAATCTATTTTTTTTCTAAAGGTAGGCTGAAGCTTGGTGGAAGTGTTAGGATGTATCAGGAGATTTAATCCAATTGTAGCAGCCTAATATTATTGATTACTAGGAAACCCTTAGGAAAAGAAGCCTGCTAGCAATATTTATTTCCTTCTTTCTCATTTGAAACAAGAAATGTATGGAATCTTCTCAATTAAATATCTACACATGATTTTTCAGAAATGAATATACAATTATAGCTGAGATAAGAGCTTCCCAGTTGTTATACTTGGTTGTTATATTTCCTTCAGGAAAGGAAATAGTAGAGTATATATTGTTGGTAAATTGCCCAGAGTCACTTAGGTGAGATGAGTGATGTAGAAATTTGATAAATAAATAAAAATAAATAAATAAAATATAATTGTCCCGTCTTCCATTTTTCTCCAACAACCTGCCTGTGACTGACCCAAAATTATCCAATAAGCTTCTGTAACTGAAGGTGGATTTTAGTTACTAATCTAGCATCTTAATGGATTTTGCAACTGATATACATAAGCAATAAGAATTTTGCCTCTTCTCCCATAAAAAAAAGATAGAAATCCTTCAGTATTCAGTAAAATATTCAAAACCTAGGTTTAATCATATTCCTCAACATAGGTTGAATAAGTTGAACAAATACCATACTAATCAACTAATAATGACAGAAAAGGAGTCAGAAAATATACAGATCATTTCATCTTAATTAAATCACCACAACACAAGAATGAAATGAACATTTTACCTAATCGTTGACTCCCTTTTAAATCATTTGCTTTCCTCCCTGGAAGAAGAGCTCCAGAAGACTTGGGCACACATTGGTTCACTAAGCTTAATTTACTTTTTGTTCCTTAAGAAAAAAAATCCATAAAAGTATTATGTTAGAATATGGTATAAGTAAATATCAAACATACCTCAAAACTATGGACAAATATCAGCTTTTTTTTAAGTTAGAAGAAGCACATTGCATACTCAGCTTTCATAGTGGCTATGCTAGCTGGGCATGATTGATTCTATACCCGAACACATGTGGAAGACACCAGATTGAGGAAGGCTTCTTTAGTTCTTTATAAGGAAGACCCAGAAGATGCTATGCAGCTTCTGTTTTCTTCTCATTCTGTTTTCTTCTCATCTCTGCATACAAAAGGATGTGACATCTATTGAAGATGATGTCTTCATCTTGAGATGAACATGGGACAATTCTTATTGAGAGATTCCTCATGCACTGGATCCACGAAGAGCAATCTTCCCCAATGTGGTATCTTCCAATGGTTACCCAAGTCAATATACTTCTATTCCTATGATTGTAGAATGAAGGATGGGAGAAGATCCGAATTACCAGATCTTCATCCTCCTAACAGAAAACAAGCCAATATTCCTTCTGTAAATCGAAACACTTGATGCAATTTCTGATCTTTCCTTTTAGTGATTTCTGCAACAAAACCTGAGAAATTGTCAATTCTATCATTCTATTCTCCTGTTCAATCTATGTAGAGAGTAACAACCAATTGTCATTCAAACAGGCCCAATCTCTCATTTTTATACTGATCAATTTGTAGCCAATCACATTTATTATTTCAGTAATTATGTTTTGCAAGTTTCCAATCTACATAAAGCAGTCGAGTTACTCAGCTACTATGGTGACACTATCTGTAGCAGATCATTAACCAAGAAGAGAAAGAAAAGACATTTCACACAATTCCAAATAAATCAATTCTCACATAGGAAGTTACTAACAGAAACTCTTATTAGTTGATCTCAGATTGTCTTTGGATAACCGAAGTAGCTCATGTCTACCGAAGAAAAATAATTACAACTCACTTTTCGGTTTAAGGATTATAAAGCCTTTCTGTCTATTAATGCAATTATAATAGTTTGAAAGTGTGATATCCAACTTAAAAAATAACCATTGTGATTGCAAATTTAAATGTCAATTTCCCAACTTTTTAATATCAATCCTTTTTTAAATTAGGGTTGTTGACATGAAAACAACAGAAATATCAAACTTCTGTCAATTCCCAGCATGTTTCTCACTAACGGCAATAATTATCAACTATCTCATGTATCCTTGCTGAAGGAAAAAAGGCACTTGGAGAAAAGAAATACTTATATTTCCTTTCAAGATCACTTCTCATATAAATTCTGAATTCCTTACTATATGTAGGGCATATGTTCCGCCTGGGGAAAAATGGTATGCCAGCCACCATCAGACTTCAAATACCTTTGGGTGTACTTTTCAGTGAAAGAATTCGTGGCCTGGGCACTGACTTTAGAGAGATAGATCCAGCTGTACCATTCTGACATGCAGATTTGGAAGCCCATTCTCCATTCTTGATAATGGTAGCACTTGTAGCTATTTAAAAAAAATACAAAGCACAAGCTTCTTATATAGTGCATTTTGAGATTATTCAAAATATTCTACAGCAATTACACAGCTACAGATACTTCTGCAAGTACTGTAAAAGATGTGATATAAGGCAATGAAGACAGCAAGAAAGGCTTAGAGTAACAGGTTTTACATATAGGTTTTTGAGCATTAAAGTCCATATTATCAACTACTTGAAGTGTTATCATCAGTCACCATCTGAATATATAATAAATGGACACTTTTTAAAAACCACTGACATGTTGAAATCCACATTGAATTACAGTCACAAGAAAAAAAAAGCCCTTGCATTAGAAGCTGCAACCAAAGTGTCATCAATATGCTTTTTCCCAGATTTGTTGTTCCTTGCTATCTAAGGAAACACTTGATTCCCTTAAACATCCTGATGGTCAACTGTGGAAAAGAGGGTAAAAACATGCTCAAATTAAATCTGAAGCATCCAAAGTAGAAAATCAAACTCTGGTTCAGCTTGTGGCTGTCTTGAAACAGCAGAACCCCCATCTGAGGTGTTCCCCAACTTCCAGATGTATTTGCAGCTAGTGGTGGCAGCAATCCAGAGTTAATTTTGAATCTGGTGCATCAGGGATGGTACACCAAAGCAACAGAATGCTATAACTATGTTGAAAAACTTGTACCAGTTGCCAATTATTTTCTAGCTTTGTTTTTTTTTTACCATTAATGCCTTGAAGAGCTTACGATCTAGCTACTTTGATATAAACTTGTTCAGCCACTAAACTCAGCAGGGGAGCCATCTTAAGAGATATTCTCACTTTCTCGTGTGTTTGAAGAACACATGGAAGAAACTATAAAATGCACTTATTGGCAGATGTGTTTATTCTCCCATACTTATACTTTCATGAGACAAAGTTAAAACTAGCCTCTTCAGGCAGGCCTTATTTTTTGTTTGAAGTAGTTAGAATCTTAAGGGGGGCACAGTGGCTGAGCAGTTAAGATGCTAGGCTTGTCGGTCGGAAGGTCAGCAGCTCAGCAGTTCGAGATGCAAGTACCTCTGCATAAAGGGGTGGTGCCCGTTACTTGCTCCAGCTTCTGCCAACCTAGTAATTCAAAAGCATGTACAAATTCAAGTAAATAAATAGGTACCACCAATTTGATGGTAAGATAACAGTGTTCCATGCATCTTGGCATACAGTCATACAAACCTCATGACCACAGAAGTGACTTCAGACAACACTGGCTCTTTGGCTGTGAAACAGATGAGCACTGCCCTCTAGAATTGGACATGATTGAAAGGGGAAACCTCTACCTTTTAGTTAGAATCATATAAAAGCAAATTAAAATTGCTATTTTATTAGATTAGTTGTACACTGGGCAGCAAGGCAGGATAAAAATCAACACATATGTCAATATTGCTTACATTAATGAGAAAAGGAATTGCTCTTTCAGGTAATGCAATACTGTCTTACTTGAGACCCAGTTTGGTGTAGTGGTTAAGGCATCAGACTAGAAACTAGGAGACTGAGACCTCTAGTCTCACCTTAATCAGGAACCCAACTAAGTGACCTTAGACCATCACTGTCTCTCATCCTTAAGAAGAAGCAATGGCAAATCATTTCTCAAAAACCTTGCCGATAAAACTGTAGGGACTAGTCCAGCTTGTCACCGAGAGTCAAAACAAAAAGAGAAAAGAAAAGAAAAACCCTGACTCGAACACAGCCATATATTAATATCAGAACCAACATTAAGACAATGAGCTAGGATGAGGGAGATCTGTGTTCTAGTCATACTTTAATTACAGAAGCCAACTGCTAGATATGTCTATATAGCTGCCAGAGTTAAGATTGACTCAACAGAAAATTGGATTATGATGTGAGGTGTACTCTGCTAAATAGAGATTGCTGTTTTATTTTATTTTTCTGAAAGATGCTAGTTGCTCCTCAGTGATCAGGTAATGAATCAAATATATTCATTTTTCTGTATAGTGCTTGTCTTATTAGCTAGGGTGAAAAGACTCATCTGATCCTGAAACTAGCCAAACGTTCCTAATGCCTTCATAATCTGATGGACTGTGTTACATAGATTACAAATATTACAAGAAAAACTACTTATTTGAAAAACTTTAAACTTATCAACAAGCTGCTCATTGTAATTAGCAACTTGAACTATAACTTGCAAGATCCCAAAAATAATGTAAACTATTGTTTAACAGTTTAAATAATTACATTTCATTTAATTGTTTAAATGTAATTTTAAATTAAATTACATTTTATTATTATTTTATCATTTCAACTCAAGGTCAGAGTACATGGTTTTGCGTTTACTTGCTACATGGATGTTCCTGTGAAAGGAGACCGCATACTTCAAATGCTTAACGTTCTGAAATATGCAAAAGGCAGAGGACTTTCCCTTTTTCTTTTCATCCTTTGCTTCAGACTGTTCTATTACGATCTTCTTTAGACTTACATTTCTGAGGAACCATGTCAGGCCACAGACAAAGGCAGCTGTTAAACAGTCTCAATTTAAATGCTACAGTTATAAGGCAAGACAATTGATCAATGTTTTGGGTTATGGAGAAGAAGACAACAGTCTACTATAAAACATGCTCAAAAACATTGCAGGACCTACGCGATTTATAAACAAAACACACAAAGCACTGAGCCTATATTAAATGAAGAACTGTTACTCTGAGCTTGGTTATTTTTAATTAGCCCATTTACAGTCATGCAAAGTTATACATTAAGTTTTAATTTATAACCATCTCACTGAAGATGCTTGTCACTTAAGCCTTGACAAGAGGGAATTTTGTAACAGTTATTGCAGAAAATTTAATCCAAAGTGTACTGAGCAAAGTCATGCAGATGCTGACAAGGGGAAGGATGACAGCAAACGTTTTGAAAAAAAGCATATATTTATAAAAATCATTGTAAGATCATCTGGAACACAAAACTCAACAGCTGGAAATAAATTTGGTTATTTTCCAGATTTTATTATGGCTGCAGAATATGCATCAAGCATGCATTACTTCATTGGAAATTAAATAAATTCCTCCCTCTCTTCTCCATCACAATTTTTTTTATAAAAAAGACAGAATGGAAAAGCATTTCATTTGACACATTCACTTCATTTACGAAAATCAGGCATGCTACCCCTTTAATCTATCAATAGATAGATGTATAGGGATATAAATATAAAAGGATGGTCACCTACTTCTTCTGCCAGTAAATGTGGCTAACAAAGGAATGATACAAAAGCTGTAAGATCCCACTACCAGCAAGGTCAGTAAGGTAACATCATAGTGGCTTCCTGAATCTGCCGGTGGTGTGAGGGTAGAATTGATGAAAATATGAGGAGAGAAGTCGGTTTCTGTGCAACTGCGAAGTCCTCCTGGTACAGTCATTTAAAATGATCAAAGCAAGCTCAGTGCCTGAAAGACCGCAGCCATGTTCATCCTCGCTCTTAGTGAATTACAACCAAGGGTGGGCGTGTGGGGGGGAGGACGGGAGGTAGAGACAACAGTAAGCTCCAAAGCAGGAAGCAAGACAAGCTTAATCCAACTAGCAAATCAGACTTAAGAAAAGCCCATCTGTTAGATTTTTAATCTGGAACTGGAAACCGTGACATCTCTTTGTTAAGAAGCAAACCACTTTCCTTTCCTTTGTTAGCAGCAAGGATAGAATTGCACAGACTGTTTATAACCTCCTGAGGTGATTCAGGCACTGAAGCAAGCAGACAACTGTGGGCAGGCAAGAGCGCCAACATGGCTGTCAATTCGGAGCCAATCTGTGGGTAGCAAAAAAGCATGCTGCAAAACTTAAACAGCAGGACTGCTCTTTGAAAAAGCATTGCGCATGGGATCGGTGTACATTTTAAAATTGCAAGGGAAGCAAAAAGTCATCATTATTGATGCTATTAATACTGCTTGCCTCCTTAGCTCATACATGTTGTCTAGTATTACTCTTTCCCATATGGCAGGTTTGATTTTCCTTAATATGTCACATCATTCTTCCCCTTGGCAAATTTGTACATTACTTAATTTACTCATTTCAAAGTAGTAATAAAACAAGAGATAATAACTTTTATTAGAAGGTTGTGCAATACTGATTCCTTCTGTGTATCAGCCTGGCATTTATAAGCATTAATCAATGCTTGTAAGTAACAGACTGTTAGGAAACCTAATAAAACAAGAGGAATTTCTACTGAGGATAAATTACATTATATGGGCCTGAACACTGTCTATTGAATGTCACTGCAACATAGAAGTTCAAATGGTTTGCCCATTCTGGTTCCATTCCATTCTGCTAGTTACCACCTTTGGCTGAAGAAAAAAGCAGTTATATGGGTTTTATCCAGTCATCTATTAAAACAACAATAATCCCCAAAATGGACTTACAGTTATTGCTGCGAATGCTTTGGTCACTCTGAGTGCTGCTGACTGAAGAGATGCTGGAGGTTCTCTGAAGCCCTGGTCTTCTCATGGGCACTTTTGAACTGGAACCAGAATTAGCTGAAGAGCCTGAAAAGACCTTCGCAGAAATAAGCCTTCCCTTGGGAGTTCCTACTCCTGCTATCATAAAGAGGGATAGGTCAGCAATAATGCTGCTTCTTAGATAAAGAAACAGTGCTTTCTGAAACAATTAAACTTCTTAAAACAATACTCCACCTTTATTTTCTCCTCCAGGTAATATTACATCTAGGACATCCAAGAAGCAAGTGACAGCAAAGGAGAAATAGGTTAGACCTTTGTACTTCAGCATAGCTAAAAGGTATAGTTTTTCTGCACAAAGTCAGCTAATTTGCATTATAGACAATGATGTCTAAATTAGTTTTGCTATCCAGGATTTCCTACAATGCTTTCTGTAGAAACTCAGACTGTAGGTTTATTTTCAATATGTATCTTGCTGTGTGGACAAGAATATTATTAATTTCATGGCTATATGGTAGGCTTGACAGACTTGATAATCCCCCAATGTTTCTAAATGAACTGATGATCCCCCAGTGATTCTAAACATAACTTTCCTTCATCTCAACAGTTATGGCCAATAATAAAAACTACTACAAGAAACAGCTCTGTAACATTTGGATTCCCCACATCTGTTTTTCCCTAGTGCTTTCTCAGTGAAATATGGTCTTTCCAAATGCTGTCAATGACTGTGGAGGATTACAACTACGTAAGCATAGTCAAGAGTTGTGCTAGGTGAGAGAGGTGATAAGAGAGAGGAAGAATGGTCTAATACATTTATTATAATTAAAACACAGTAGAGTAGTAACAACTTTTCACAATTTTCTTTGTTGATGGGAGTGAATCAACAAACGGTCGAGAATGCTTTTGTTTCACCCTGCCTTGAAGATCTTCCAGTAAAGCAGCGACGTCAATTAGATCTTGCAGACCTCCATCTATTACCATCAGAAAGAATTATAATATTCCAGGACTGAATATTTCCAGTAAACATCAAAGTATTTAAGTCAGACAGTAAAAAAACCTCATCTGTCCCGAAAGGATTTATCTCAAACCTATGTGATAAACTTCAACAACGCTGGAAAAATACTACACCGCTATTACACTTCTCAACACCAGGTGGTATTATAAGACAGTAATTGGAAAAGTTTTGTTACAATACTGATAATCTACTTTACTAATCTATTAGTTGCATAAAAATCTAGGCCAATATTTTCTGTTTTCCTTACTGACAACCCAAAGTTTCTCTAAATAAATTGCCATTGATTCAGTGAACAATAATGCCAGTTGACTAAATATTTAGTAAAAAAAAATGCAGGCAGTCTGCCTCATTAAAACTACACATATTATTTATTTAAAGCATGTTTATCTCGATAGTCAACCAAAAAGGCTCTTGGAGTGATTTTCATAAGAGAGTGAGAGTTTTACTATGCCCAGCTTCAACTGCACAGATTATATTTTATTAATTTTGTATTTAAATATTATATTCTAAAATACACAAAACCATGTAAAGGGTTGGAAGCAAAGGGATGGGAAAATGATGATGTAGATATTTTGGTTGCCCAGATATATACATACATATGTATAGTACAATACTGTACTCAAGTCTTTACAGCATTTCTTTGTGTCTTCATGGGTCTTGTTTTTTGTAGACCTGGTTCATCCCCTTCCTATTTCTTTCTCTGTTCTTGAGAACCAAGTGTGACTGCCCCTTTTACCAATTCAGGAGAAAAAAGTTCCTTAGAATTCCTTTTAGTGAGGTTTACACAGCACACAGAGAAGCTTAATTTTCCTAGTGTACACTTTTTCTCAAAAATCTCTCCTGAAATTCTTATTTTTGTCCAGAAACAAAATCATTTCAGTGGGCAAGCCTGCTAGGCAAGTATGTTCAACAGCTAAGAAGTTACCTGATGTAAATGAGGTATGTAATTGAGGGTGTTTGGTAAAAAGTATTTGAAAAAAAGAATTTGCAGAATTTATTACTTTAAAGATAAAGTAATACATCCTATTCCTTTTTTTTAATATTATTTACAGGATCCTTCTTTACTCATTTACATATCCTTTAATTTTTTTGACAGTTTAACATACATTGCATTACACAGGCCTCAACAGAAATCAAAGGAATGTTTCCAAAATTATATATTAGAAAATAATCACCACCTTATTTAATGTTTTAAGAAATTTAGCAAAACAAATCTTGTGAGTAGCACCTATCTAAGAACAAAGAAGCATTTAATATAAAGTCAGTGAAGATGCTCGGTCATCCAGATAGACTGAATAAGCAGTGGATAAGCAGTGAAATATTTCTAACCAACAAGAAAAGAAATCCAGTTGCCATGACTCAAACTCCAGACTATTTAATATAAATATTCTAGCTTACAAAAGGCCAAACATTACATTGCCAAAGCAGCCATGAGGCAACCAAGTAATGAACTAGACACAACAGGAAAGGAAACATAATTGAAGGCAATGCTAGAACTACATAAAGGACTACTCTTATGATTACGAATGTTCTTGCACTAAAGACATGTCCTCTCATATACAATCACAGGTCTAATATGGCTTGATTGCCTTTTTAAATAATGACTGAAAAAGAGTCATTGTTTAATGGCAAACAATGAAAACTGTAAAAAGTACCCTTATCTGAGACAAATGATACAGCGGTTAACAAATGTGAGATTTTCTCGACATATGGAGAGACAGGATCTAATGCTATTATGTTGTGGGGAAGTGGTGATCCTGAACAGAGGGAGAAGCTCATTATCTTATTCTACTAAGTTCCAACAAAAAAGAAGAAAGCAGCATCATGGCTTTAAAAATTTTATTTCAGCATTACCATAGCCTTAGAAATACCCTTTTATTCTCCTTGTGCTTCAAAAATCAATGTGACATCAGAATGACTTTTACTTTTTGAAGCATGCTGTCACAGAAGCGAAGTGTATACAGTATTTGCGACTGAGATACTGGGAAAACCATTTATGGGATATTGATTCTATGGCACAAATTAAGACAGGTTCTGCATAGTCCTGAATGATTTCCTGAATTCCTTGATGAGCAGAAATGAACTCTACAAATATATAGACAGAGAGATAGATATAAATATATAAGATAGATACATAAAGATATAGGTAGATATGTTGTTGTTGGTTGGTCACGCAGTCGTGTTCGATTCTTCGTGACCCCATGGACTGCATTACGCCAGGCCTCCCTGTCTTGCACTGCCTCCTGGAGTCTTCCCAAGCCCACGCCCATCACACTGACTATGCTATCTATCCATCTCATC
>JANHZU010009119.1:65101-79216 GCA_032468055.1 Acrochordus granulatus | reverse complement strand
AGCAGGAAAATGAATTAGGTAGGAATATTTTGTAAAAATAAATGAAGAAATTTTAAGAGTTGCCGATGCTAGCAGAATTACAGTGGTTGTGTGACATCTGTTGTAAGGAATGTTAACTATTTCTCAAGAAAGGAAAATTTATAAATAGCATGCATCAGTTCATTTTGTTATTTGAAGGTGAAAAAGCTGAATGCAGTGGAAAACAGCATATGTGTGTAGTAAGTAAGAGGAGATAATAGTTAAAATTTACAGGGACAAAATTTCCATCCTAAGTTAGTGATGTGACAGTCATAACTTTGATGACAGGTCATAAATCAGTTTGTCCAAGGCCATCATTAACTTTGAACTGTCATTAAATGAATGGCCATAAGTCAAGGACTACCTGTCGAGAGAGAAATGTATGAATGAAGCAAGAGAAAGAGGTAGACTGAGAAAGATGGTTGGCCTGAGTGGAATTTCTAAGATGTGAGCTTTAAAAAACAGGAGGCAAATACATAAAGCACTACAGCAAAGATGGTTTTCCAGCATAGAAAGCGATGGACAAATATAGCATACAGCGTTGGTGTCAATTTAAACTAGCAATATTTTTTTTCTTCACCTTAGCGTATGTATTAATTTCATTGCCTTATTACTTCATATATTTTATGTGCTATATACGCACAACACTGCTTTTCCCTAATGGGCATGCTTTTGGGGAGTGATTAATCATCTTGGCTGATGAAAAGTTACTACATCCACAAACGGTCAAAGTTTTCAGTTAGACTAATAAAGCATATTAATATGGGCATAACTTATTTTGAATAGAAAAATCAACCCAAGAGAAAGGCTGGAGGAGACAGCCTTTGGATTAAAGGAAAAAAAAACCCTAGAGGAACGTGAGCATCATGTCTAGCCTAAGCAACAACATGAGCCAAACTCTTCAGCTATCATGAGGTGGGGGAAAAGGCTGTCCATGTTATTATCAAATGCCAGTGGATATGTTTAGATTTAACTTCCCTCAGTTTATTCTATAAATAATGAATCATAACTAAAAACCAGATTTTCTGTCAGCAGTGCAGAACATGATAACCGTACACCATGTATGCACCAGATAGTTATTTCAAAGCAAATGCTAACTCAGAATGCAAACAGCAACTTGCTTGGGAGAACAGCAACTGATTCCTAGCTAACGCTTTAATAAGATGGGGTAGCAATGAACTGTTTTTGATATATGCCATAATATAAGGGCTGGCATAAAACATACCATTGAAACAGACATCCAAGCTTGGTTTTAGCCATTCTTTAACAATAAACAGCCTGCACATTATCTGCAGCAGTTTTTCCATGCTAATTTTTAGCTATGGATGGAATGCACTATATTGGCTGGCACTGCATCATGTCTCTTAGCTTGAAACTAATGGCCTTTTATCACTTAGCAAGCAGTATCTGAGCACTGCTGTGAGGGAACAGAAATATTTGATTAGCCCCCATACCTTCTATTGTACTAAAAACATGGAGCCAATGAATACAATGCTGCATAAATGAGACTCTGAACTTTCATTCAAATGATTCTTTTATTACTGTTAAAAGGAGATATTTAGATCTTTTGGCTGAGCTTTTTTCAAAGAGAAGAAGACCTGTGAATGGCTCTCTCTCTTTTCCAAGAATTATATTTACTAAAACAAATTTACTGTTAAGCTGTGACCAATCTGATGCTTTCTCATATCTATGAATCCTCTTTTTTTTCAGAATGCCTAAGAGGTTGTGGAAGACTATGACTTATAGCTGCTGCTAAATAATGGCATTTGCTCAGTTTTATTAAATTATGTTTATTTTTGAAGGTTCTAAAATTATGGAGAAAATCTTCGTATCTTAATAGTTGTTTAAAACACCTTCATCCATTAATTCAAAGATTTTTCTCTCGATATAAGCAATGGCTTAAAATGCAATCTATATTAATACAAATGTTTGCCTGTGGCTTTTAAAACTGGCTTTGAAATTGGAAATAATGAAATAATCCCTTATCCATAGCTAAGATTAAAAGTCTTTACTAAGATAGATTTAGAAAGCATCCAACTTTCACAAACAATCAGCTGCCACTAAAAATGCCTACTGTTTATACTGTACTCCAAAGAGAGACTCTGCAACTCTCAGAAGGCTGCTGGGCCAAAGGTGGCCAGAGAATTGGAAGTGGTAATAGAACAAGGTCTACAAGATTAAGTGGGAGAAATTCATATAATAGCTATGACCAGTTTGAAACACTATGAAGAATGGTGCACATACAATTGTCTCAGTAAGAGCCAAAGTTAAAAGATAACCCAGTTCAAACTCCCAGATATAAATGCCAGAGATGAAAACACGATATGTACTGCCCTACTCTTTAAGATCAATATCTTTCTTCTTTTTAAAAAGAAATGATATAAAATTGGATGGAACATATAAATTATAAACGAATGCATTTTTTAATTCAGTGGGGTATAAAAAGCTAAGTTACAGTTTAGTTTTTTAGTTTTGATGCTTACTACCCACTAAGCCATTTTTATGGATAGGAGAGTTAAACTGGCTACTTAAAGATATAACATGGAAGCTCAGGGTAGGAAAATAAACAGAGACAGCATGTCTGAACATGAAAGAGAGGCACATTGAGAGGCACATTGTTTTGGACTACTTCCCATTTTACAGAGAGTGGGAAAGCCAGACCAATTAAAACAGGTTTTTCTAGATGACAAGTCATTAGTATTCTTTTAAAAGGATGTCATGTTTTCAAAGTTATGCTTTTCATGTCCAGGCCAACCATCTAGTTAATGATGGTGAGAAAATTAGGGAGGAAAAAGCAACAACATTTATTGTGAACTAATCCAGAACTTTTATGTTCATATATTCAGGATTTTAGTCTAGGACAGAACATTTCAAGAACTTGGAATGGTAGAGAAGCTGAGTCTACTTTAAAGATACAACAGACCAACGTACTGAAAAATTATTTAGTGGACTGTCAAACTGGGCATGTCTTAGATGGTAGTCATCCCAATATATTGATCTGGCTGAGACTTCAAACATCCACACAAAATTGTGAAGCACCATCTTGGTATGCAGGGGTACAGTGTTGTTCATATCTACAGGGAAGCTGGCTTCAAATCATTTTCTCAGCAGAGAAGTTCACCAGCTGGAACTATTATTTCCCAGCTTCATCCCACTGTCTATTGACTAATGTTTGTTGATAATATCAAACAAGAAAATATACATGATAACCAGATCAGTTGAGCTCAATCTGAGTAGGTTCCCTCCAGAGGGATTTAGAATTATAGATCCCCAAGTTCTATTGACTGTTCATACAAATTGAGAGTTGCTGATTTACCAAAATAAAAGATATTCCTAATAAATTAATATAAGCTGTAGTAAAGGTACAGTATAATTTAGCCTCTAGACTTAAATAATGTTACATTTTTAGTTCCTGCTACCAGACTTTGCGTAACATTTATTTATATTACTTGCTTCCACAATAAACATTAAACCTCCTAGGCAATATAACCATGATCCTGAGAAAGATTGAAGGCATAAGGAGAAAAGGATGGCAAAGGATGAGATAGTTAGACAGCATTGTTGATGGGTATGGGTTTGGGCAAATTCAAGGAGACAGTGGAGGACAGGGAGGCCTGGCGTGCTGTGGTCCATGGGGGTTGTGAAGAGTCAGACACAACTTAGTGACTGAACAACAAAAACAAGAAGCCAAATTACATGATAGGTATGTACAGATTTAATATGGGTTTTAATATAACTCTTTCAAAATAAAGCCCTGGATTTTCCCAGCAGTGTACAAGTGGAGAAAATTTCGTTTAATCCCTTTCCCAAATAGCATTGTTCCAACAACACAACAGTAACTTGGCCCTAGGAAGGGATCATTCTATTGTCCTAAAACAATCACTGATAGCAATGCAACTGTGAGTCCTGGAATAGAGCTCAAGTTGAAACTCCTGACTCCAATTTAGTATAAGAATATAAGCATGACAAATAAACTACACATAACTATTTAATACAGGTTTTTGGTCAACAATGCTTACAATGTACAGTACTTTCTTTTCAATCTTTCCAATCTAATCTGGAATCATATCCCAACTGAGACAACAAAGTAAACTCAGCTGCAGCAGGATATGTCAGCTCATGGCCTGTTCTAAACATGATTAAAACAAATCATGGCTTAGTACAATGTGATAAAATTTGTACCCAAATATTTCAGAGTACGCTTAATTGCAACTTTATTAATTTAGGATGTACAAGAACTAGTTAGGGATAATAAGGATAATACGGACATTCAATTAACTTTTACTGAATATACAATATTTCAAACTCATTAATAGAACACTCTATTGTTATATATCCTGCACAAAGAAGATAATAGACAAAAATGTTTCTCACCAGAGTTTGATGATAAAATGAATCTTTGAGGAGATGAAAGTTTGGTCGCATGAGTATTTTTACTCTCACTTCCTCTCCGAGAATGGAATGCAATTTTAGATGGTAGTACACTCCGTACAGCAACAGGACTGCCTTTAGGAAAACTTTTCCCTTGTGCTACGTCTACTTTAGACAAAGAAACCTGTATGATTTGATACCATATGAAAAAAACAAAGAGAACACTAGGAGAATAAGTCGAGAACATATATATATTATCCTTATTATAATGCAGAGCACAAAGCAACCCCTGCTAATGAATAAACTTTTGATTAAATGTGTTAGATAGATCTGCCTCAAATTTTCCTTATTGTAGATACAGTACATACTATTTGTTACAAAAACTATCCATGTATTCCTGTTTTAGCAGAGAAAGAAACTATGCCCAGAAGATTGCAACATTATTTCTGGCCCTTAATTGTTAATTGTGTTTTTTTTAAATCACTTTGGAGTATGAAAAGACAAGTTCCTGTAACAAATGATCTAATATTGTGGTTAACTATTTGTAGTAAGCATTAAGCCTTTTCCCTGACTTGCCAAACATTTCCTAGAATCTACTTAAAATCTCTTTGCACAAAAGGGAGCACTTTGGAAAAGCAATGGAAAAATTCACAGCACTTCCACTTTCTTCAAGATCCAGCCAAGTTATGGTTCATTTTATCCTAAGCTTCCAAGAAGAAACCATCACTAGTTACTGTGCAATGTTTATCCTTCTTCCAAAAGATAGCAGGAATGAAATAACACTTTCTGCCATGAAACATCTCAGCTGTTCAGAGAGTATCAAAGGGCTTGGAACTCAGCATTCAGGGTAGAAGCAATCAAATGGGTTTCCTGTGCTGGTAATCTAAGTTGTGAATGTGTATAGAGAAGTTTTAAATGTTATTAAATACCAATATTAAGTTTGTAATACCAGCACTCAATCAGTTTTATATCAATATTTAAGACGGACTCATCCACATATTTGCTTGCTGGAAGCTTGCCAAAAATTCCCATTGAAATCAGTTGTTTCAAAAAAATAAGTGGATGCAAATTAACCAAGTTGGTGGTTTGATAATGCATCATTAAAGATAAATGTTTCCCCTTTTGGTTGTGTCTGACTTTAGGGGGCAGTGCTCATCTCTGCTTCATAGCCGAAGTGCCAGCATTGTCCAAAGACACTTCCATGGTCTTGTGGTCAGCATGCCTACATGCCAAGGCATACAGAATGCTGTTACCTTCCCACCAATTTAGGTGGTACTTATTTATCTGCTTGAATTTTTACATTCTTTTGAACTGCTAGGTTGGCAGGAGCTGGGATGAATAACGGGAGTTATTATGCAGTGCCTGTGTCTTGAACTTGGGCTGCTGACCTTCCAGCCAACAAGCCCAGTGTCTTAAATGCTTGGCCTCTGAAATATTATTTACTCAAAATATTTATTTTTTCAGGACAACAGGATTTGCAAAATAAGAAACGTTAATGCTGAACTGAAAGCTAAGAAGTGTTATTTTGTAATACTGTGTTGTATTAAGTACATTGTTAAAACAGCCTACATTAAGCCATAAATAGATTACAATAAATTTAGGTGGTTAGATTAGATTCAAATTGTCATACAAACTAGCTCTTTTGTATGAGGCCTTTAGTAATGGGCATATCAGATCTTTCATAGGATGTAATTTCACAGCATAAGACTCAATAAAAAAGATAACAGACAGGCTCTGCTTCAAAGAAGAGATGCTGACTAGTTATAGAGTGTTGTGTAACCATTTATCTTTGGAGATTAGAGTAGAAACAGCCAGCAGACAACCATATATAGTTTGTAGCTATTGTTACAAACCACCATTGCATGGTGGACTTGTAAAAACCTACTGCTCAAAAATACATATGATGTAATATGTTTAAAAATAATATGTAACCGAAACCAGATTTTTTTTATTAGGACTTATTGATATACGGATTCATGGGCAATTTGTTTTCTATAGAGTAATTACAGCAAGGCTACTATATGCACAAAGAGGGAAAAATACAGAAGTTCCCACAATGAAGATGGCAGAACTTGCAGAGATGGCAAAAGTGACCTGTTTCGTTAAAGACAAAACAGTAAGTATTTTTTTATAAAAGCCTGGAAAACTTTTATGGACTTTTTGCTGAAAATGTGTAAAAATGATTTGATGATTTCTGGGTTTCCTGGCTAAAATGGATTCAATACAGGAAGAGGAGAACTACATAATTTAGTGTAAAAGGGAGAGAAATAATAAAAGTTTGGTAGCTGCTATAAGGAAGGTTGGAAGCTGTTTCTTTAGCTATTTCTTTTTCCTTTCTCTGTTTCTAGCACTTTCTCTCTCATCTTCTTTTTCTACTTTTCTATGTTTGTCCTTGGTTTCCTTTTAATTATGAAAAATCTTTCAATAAAAATATTTTTTTATTTTTACAAACCAACATTAGCAATATTTGTAATAAATACAAATTTAGGGGAAATTTATAAAATCAAGGTAGCAATCATTATATCCTCAGAAATAAAGTGGTTTTCATTTCAGGAACATGCAATCAGTGACAAACTTGGCTTAAAGATAGGATTAAGAATATTATAAATATATTTAAAACCTTACCGAAGAAAACTGCACTAGGTCATGGGCACTGCTTGTAACCTCTTGGCTGGATGTCATGGTTGGAATCCCTGTACAGTCATTTGAATGCTTATGTTCTTGAGCTCTCTGGCAGCTACTCACAGCACAAGACTGAATGCAAGTTTCTGCACTATCCATTCTGTCACTTGATGGACCACCATAATTCGGAGAGCTCATTACAGCTACAGGGAAGCATGTTGGACTGAGATGCTTTGCTCTGTTAACCTGATCTATATTCGGCTTTACTACTGATTTTGGAACCTTGTGGGAAGCATTTTCAGAATGAGTTGGAACATGCACACCTTGGCTTGGAAAGTGTTTATTAAAATGTTGCTTATGAGTCTTATTCACTGGTGTTTCTGCTTTGGTGCCTTTATCCAAGTCATTTTTTTTCCTCAGTGCTGCAAACAAAGAAAATGGTTGCTTTGGAGAGGAAGATGAGGAGGAGGAAGCAGCAGATAGTTGGGGAGATCTTGAAGTCGTTTTTAGAGCAGCTCCATCCTTAGATTGTGACACAGGCCTAGACACAACTTTCGGCTTAATGTTTTTAAAATTTGGTTTTGGGAAGCTCACTATTTCTGCTTTCCTAGCTTTGGTTATAGTAGCTGTAAGAGGAGATCTCTTTGTTGATTTAACTGTAATTCGTTCAGAATTATTTTGAAGGGAAGGACTCCTAGGGTGGTCTTTTACCAAGGGAGTATTTTTTCTAGGTTTAGATCCATCACTGGCATCATCTGGCATGGAAAATACAGCAAAAGTTGCATTTTTTGACCCTGAAGTAGGAGGAGAAATCAAAGTATGTTCATCCACTGGGGAGCTATAAACAACAAAAGTTGCTTGGCAGTTGTGCTCAGACAGAGCAACTTTTTCTAGCTTTGGTATATCGCTTTGTATTTGCTCAAATATTTCATCAGATCCCTTCAGTAAGGCTTCATTTCCTTTGAAAAAATTCTGGACTTTGGTCAAGTTCAGTTCAACTTCATGAAATTCCTGTTCAGAATTCTCATCAAAATGTTCAATGGTTAAAGGGCACACACGATTTACACCATCATCTTCCCTAGCCCCATCCAGCCATTTATTTTCATCTTGTTTAGGAGTGCTATGCATATATTTCTTATGTTTATCTTTGCATATATTGAACTGTTCTGGTTCTGGTAAGCAATTAGTGCAAGAATCATTATCCCACTCTCCTTGCTTTTCAGGCTGTTCACTATTCTGTGAAACTAAATCAATATAATTGGTAACCACATCTCCTGCCAATGAAAGGGAAACAGATTGCATGCCCTTATCCAGGTATGTACCTGGTGTATCTGACCTGATGAAAGCTTCTAAGTTAGGAGAGCCAGTATGGTATCCACTGGTAAAAGTTTTACCTAATTCCCCAGGAGAGACAGGAACACCTGCCATCTCATAACATTGAGTTATTGTATCCCCCAAATTTATCATCGTAATTAAAGATTCATTTGTATTAGCAACTTCCTTTTCTATTTGGGCACTGCCTAATTCATACTGGATTTCAATACCGGTCCTTTCTTTAGGGGCAAGGGGCATTAAATTAATAAGATCTGCCTGACAATAAGGCTCCAATTCCTCAATACTACAATTCTGAACAGTTTTTCTTCCAAGGCTTTTGTTGCCACAGTTCTCTGGCTCCAGGAAAGTCTGATTTAAGGCATACATGTAAAATTGTTTTTTTGAAGCAGCATTCAATGTAGTTTTCAGGTCTGAAGTCCCCATGCAAATATAATCACTGGCAGCTTTTTGCAAGTCTTGGTCTTCAATGCATGAATCTGAAGCAGTGTTTTTGAGTCCATCTGTACCTTTAAATATTTTACAGCCTTCATGTTCTTCTCCTTGGTGACTATGACTATCTGTGCTTCCATTCAAAGGGGCTGACCCAATGGTGTTATTCACACACTTGTTACCATTTTCATCTCTGATGATTAAAGATGTCTGCAAGACCTTTTCCTCTACTTTTTCCCCATTCATTTTTATTATCTTCCTATCCTGTCATTCTGGTAATTTGTACAATTGTGTTTTTATTTTTAAGAAGATCCTCTTCAGTTTAATTCATTTTTCTTAATTGAGGGATTCCCAAATGGATTCAATTGTGATCTAGAATTGAATAAATTGAAAAATTAGGTCAAATTATTGGTTTTTATTTTACAATTCAGTGTCTAATCTGTTTTACAAATTCAGAGATGTGTATTATACTAAGCACACATTTCTGAACATATTTAGTGTGGCACAGATGCAAAAGCAGCTTATAAAACCCCTAGTCTGGTTTAGTACAAAGCACATAGTTTACTGAACATTTTCTTATTTGTATTATTTTCTCATTAGAACTATATTCACACAGAAGCTGTTCATTCCCAAAATGTGTAATTTTCAGAATTATATTTTGGGAGAGATATAGTAGTTTGATGAGTATCTTATGTAAAAAAATGACAAAGGGCAAAATAAAAATAATTAAAGGACATAAGGGTTAATTTATTTTCTCACAGTACCAACTCCTACAATTTTTGAGGTGGCACAACGAGTTCAGTATAGAGTTGTTCTGTGAGTTGGGCGGCAAATAAATGGAATAAATAAATGTCAATTTTAGGCCCATGCATTTAAGCCAAAGTGTAGTTTGACCTTGAGTCACAGTTAATGTTTAACACTCTACTGCTCTTACTCACAAAAAAATAGTTTAGTTATAGAATTTTATTTGAGGACTAACCAAGACATTAACCCATATCTTCATTATGAAATACAGGAAGAATCCAGCTCTTCCCTAAAATCTTCTGGAAGATATAAGAAATTAAAAGCACATCACAATGAAATGAAGGTATGAACCAACTGTTTTGCTTATTTTGTCTTTTAGAAGTTTAACGGAAAGCTAAAATAACTTTATTAAGGTTTATGTTCTGCTCATGTTGAAGAAAAATGTTGCCTTAGCTAACAAACTTCACATTTTCAATCAGCCTAATAGCCTTCAGAAACAGTAAGTTACTGTTTTCATCATCCCCAGGATGATGTACCCATGGAAAGCAAGTTTGCTATAGTATCTTATCCATTCTTCTTCTGAACAGGTTTAATTACATATGTGTTAGGCATTTTCCTACATTTAGTTTAATGGGCAACAAAAATTATTCTCTATCATATTCTGTTCATATTTCTTTGGATCCAACACAAGAGGGGGGCGTTGGTTGGATTCCCCAACCAAGGCTGGAAGAAACTGGTGTTATGTATTTTTGACTCAGTAAATATTTCAAACAAAGCTGTTATATTTAAAACCACTGTTATTAGAAATTCTCAGTGCATTATGTTCACTGCTGTATCAAATAATAATTACATTATTGGGAATCCAAAAAATGTCATAATGTAATCATGTCAAATAAATGAGGAATTTCTCATTTTACATTTAGAATTTGCTGAATTTCTCTGTTCCCTTCCATTATGTTATAATATTGAAAAAAAGTGAAAATAATTAACTTTAGGAAGCCTGATATTTAACATAATGTACACAGAATCCAATCCTATGATATACATAGAATCCAATACTATAATTCATCATGATGTACATCAAATGTACATATAATCTTCCTCCCATAAAAATACACTGAGACATAATTTACAGAAAACCAGACCAGCTCAGTTATTGCCCGGATTATAATGATCGTGCCAGATGTTGGAGTCCCTGGACTCTGGTGAAAAATGGGCTTCAGAACTCTGGAGGAGGAAATGGCAACCCATGCCAGTATTCTTCCCAAGAAAACCCCACGGACAATGAGAAGGCTAAAAGATATGACACCAAAAGAAGATCCCCTAAGATTGGAAGGTGTCCAATATATTGCAGGAAGAGTGGAAGCCAATTTCAAGTAGCTTCAGAAAGAGTGAAGTGGCTGGGCCAAATTTGACAGGATGCTCAGTTGTGGATGTATCTGGAGGTGAAAAGAAAGTCCAATGCTGTAAATAACAATATTGCATAGGACACTGGAATGTAAGATCTATGAATCAAGGTAAGTTGTATGTGATCAAACATGCGATGGCATAATTGAACATCAACATCTTGAGAATCAGTGAACTAAAATGGATGGGAATGGGCAAATTTAATTCAGATGACCACTACATCTACTACTGTGAACAAGAATCCCTGAGAAGAAATGGAGTAACCATCATAGTCAATAAAAGAGTGATAAAAGCAGTAGTAGGGTACAATCTCCAAAATGATAGAATGATCTTGGTTTGAATCCAAGGCAAACCATTCAACATCACAATAATCCAAGTCTGTGTCCCAAACACTGATGCTGAAGAGGCTGAAGTTGACCAATTCTATGAAGACCCACAGTATCTTCTAGAACTCACACTAAAAAAGATGTCCTTTTTCATCATAGGGAACTGGAATGCTAAAGTACAAAGTCAAATGATAACTGGAATAACAGGCAAGTTTGGCCTTGAAGTACAAAATGAAACAGGGCAAATCAGTTTGATTATATTCTTTGCAGCCAAAGATGGAGAAGTTCTATACAATCAGTAAAAACAAGACCTGGAACTGACTGTGGCTCAGATCATGAGCTTCTTATTGCAATATTTAGGCTGAAATTGAACAGTGTAGGGTAAACCACTAGGCTATTCAGGTTTTTTATTCTAGACAATCATATCATTTGGAAATTTATTAGGAAAAAGCAAAATGAATCTTACAGCAAAAATTCAGTGTAGTCATAAACTTTTTGAGTTTCTCTTCACTATCACCTGTATTGAGAGCCAGTTTGGTGTAGTGGCTAAGAAACCAGGAGACTGTAGTTCTAGTCCTGCCTTAGGCACAAATCCAGCTGAGTGACCTGGGGCCAGTCAATCTTTCTAAGTTCTAGGAAGAAGAAAATTGCAAACCACTTCCAAAATTCTTGCCAAGAATACTGCAGGGACTTATCCTGGGATTTGCCAGAAGTCAGCACCGATTTAAGGGCACCATAAAAAATGCACTCCTATTTTCCATTATTCTTTCTCCTGCCTCCCCTCATTAAATATTTGAATTACAAGACAGGAACGTATTATTTCTTGTTGCCAAAAAAGTATGTAACATAACATTTTACACAGGTGATATATTTTCAAGATTTTTTTGGGATATTATTTTGTCACTTCATTGTTTAGTTTGGGACTTGGCAGAAACAGGGGAAGATAGCAATTCACAGTGGTTTTATTAGCATGGCATACCTATCTATGATTAAAATAACCAAGGTTTGCTCAATGTTGTGGTTTTGCATAATCCAATGAACTATAGAGCTGAGTTTCCACAACCTCCAAGAAAAAAATGTGATTATTGGTTCGAGTGTTGTATGAATCCCATCAATATTACTGAAAGGGAGACTATGCAGAAATATGAGAGTAGAGCTCACAATTTATTTGCAATATTTTTATCCTTTTTAGTATGGTGGGCAGTTTGGTTTATTAAAACAAAATCAAACACTCCAGGATGTTTTTCTTTTCCTAATAGCACTCTGACAAGGCGCATAGTTTCCCCCCTCCTAAATTGTTTCAGGCTTCATGCATTTAATCCTGATAGCACTATGATTACTAGCAATCCTCCTCCCCTTACTGGTTAGGGTTTTTTTTTTTGCAGGCTCTTCTTATTTCTTTCAAGCTGAACAACTATAGAGATCACGTTTATGCAATCCTGGCAATCCTGCGATGGATTAATTTGGAAGCAGACTCATTGCAAGTAACACATTTGAGGAAAGCACCACAAGGTTCCTTCCAGCCATATTTTCATAAGAAGTGTTTATGAAATGTGCACTTTGCTACAGCCTTTTGTTGTTGTTTCTTGGTACAGCTGTTTTCTCCAACACTTATTGCCTGAGATTCAGCCAAAGAATTCTTATGGAAATGATTTCATGAATCATTTTTAGAAATAATATTCTTCCTTTGACAATAATTTACTATATCGACTTGAACTTGTTCTTAGCTACTAAAATTTGTACTGTAATTTTTAGATACTGCAGCCAATCTGGGTAGCACAGCTACGACTACTACCCATAACAATGTGGTTAACCACATAACTAGGAGAGAAATTTAGGCAAAGGTTTAATCAAACCTGTTTAGATTTTAGACTTCTTGTAAATGGAAGGCTATCGTTGCCTGGCCCAACCAATTATCTATGACTAATCCTACCAATTATCTACCAATAATGCTATGCAAAAACACATGCACATGGAAATATTTTAAATTTTTAATACTGCTGGTGCACTATAGATCCAGAAACCAAGACTTTTTTTTGTACAGAGATGAAATGTCTGAAAGATTTGCACAGCAGAAATATTAAGTCAAGAATTATAAAAAATAAAACCCATTTTTGAAATAGTTGCAAATGAGTTCCTAGAATGAAATTATGCAATAATGCCAGAAAAATTATGATTAATACAGTAACAATTCCAATTTGCATTAAAGTAACAATATCTCAATGGTACAGAAGATTCTTAATCTCTGTCAGCAAAACTGGCTTTGGGATGCCTTTGATATTACATAAAACAACTAGAAGATGCAATAACCACGAAGTTAAAATAAAGCCATATATCTCCCCCAGATAGTAAGAACTATTAGTTTTATTTATCCGAGAATGCACATTCATCAAAGAACTTAAACTCTTGCACTCATTTTATAAAGTGCACTGAGCCTGAGAAATCCCATTGGAATGTTACTTCAAAAATTTAAATTCCTTGGGGAACTTACTCAAAAGTCTCAGGATTTAGTTTGCTTACAAAGGGAAAGCAATAACATTTTATTCCAATAATCCTACATTACTAATGATGGCCAAAGCTTGGAAGATTTTTTCAGGGTTCTTGCAGAAAGAGTCAAACACTTTGCCAACCAGTCAGAATTAAATGCAAAATGTTATTTATTACAATATATAAAAGGCAGCCTATTTTATTTTCTCTGACTTCTCACACTCAAGAAAAACTTTTTGAAAAAATGGCAACAGATTAGAAAGAAGTTTATCCAGAAAATAAAAGTTTAAAAAACAGGCATCTGGCTTGGATTTTTTCAAGTAGAAGACGTTTCACCTTTTATCCAAAAGGCTTTCTCAATTTTCTCGAATTGAGA
>JANHZU010009119.1:47967-59175 GCA_032468055.1 Acrochordus granulatus | reverse complement strand
ATGCAATATTCAAAAGAAGGAAAAAGCATAAAAAAAGCTTCCATAGGCTAAAGTGGCAAATATTTAGTACTATTTAATACTGACTTTTGCCTGAAGAAGCTATTTTGTTCTGAAAATTGTGTTTGTTTAAATTATGTATACATATTTTCTGTTTGAATCGTAATACAAAGACCAAAAAATTATGGTCATTAAAAATTTGCTAAAACAAAGCAGGTGGTAGCCAAAGATTTTTGCACAGTACTGTATATATAGTAAAAGAAAAACAGCTTGGCAAACTGTGCACCCTGTTTGTTACCCATTTAAGAGACACAGGACAGGAGACTGCTAGTATTTGTTTCAATAGATCTCTTTCTTAATCGGGTATTACCCAATAGATTTTTACACAGCAAATCTCCATTAGAATCACAAAATCATAAAAGTTGGAAGATACCTTAGAGGTCATTTAATTCAATCCTCTGTTGTGTGCAGGACCTATTACAACATCTATGATGGATGACAATCCAACCCCATTTGAATGCTTGGGGAAGTCTGTTTTAGTGTCTGCCAGTTTGTGTAGTCAGCAAGTTCCTCTTGAGACTAACCTGAATCTCCTTTTCGTTTTAACCCAATCCTGTCCTTTTGAGGAATAGGGAGCAAGTCTATTCTACTTAATGGTACTAGTCTTCAAATATTTGAAGACTAGTACCATTACTAGTATTAGTCTAGTATTATTATACCATTAGTATTAGTCCTCACTTAATCCTCAATATATATTCATAAAAAAGAACAGGCAATCTCTCTTTCACACAACTTCTTGTATTACTCTTACCACATTACTTGTCTCTCTTAGATTTCAAATGTGGATCAGAGGAAAACCTTGTGAAAACCCTTTTTCCCAAATATTTGCTCCAGAGATTCCATGGGCATGTCCCTATTTTAACCCGACAGTCTTTTCAAAATTTTGCAAATATATATCTATTATAGGTCATGATATGCGTTAGTAAATAAATTAACAAGCTTTCTTGACTTCTAATGAATAAGGGCAGCTATCTAGCTGACTTAAAGACTTTGAGCATTTAGTTTAGTATTCAAACAGGTTATTGGTTCAACATTATATCATCTCAACCATATCTTGTTTGCACCAGTCTCTGCTTTGGATTGTCCAAGAACATTAGATTATCTTTGAAACTTGGTCATACCTATTTTGCACAGATATCATATATGAATAAAATATCCATAACTACTTTATATATTTGCAAAACATAAGGTCAGTGTTTCTCAACCTTTACAATTCTGGGAGTTGAAGTCCTACAGCTTAAGGTTTCTAAGGTTGAGAAACACGGCATTAGGTACTTAATTCATTAACTTTTTGTTTATTTTTCATACATACCATCTGCATAGTTTTTTTCTTGAGCAAGTCAACAAGTAGAATTTCATTTTGTAAGGCTGTAGAAAGCTTGCTAAACAAATTCCCTTTTACTATTTAGCCTGACCGTACATATCCATACATAACCATAATAGTAATGGCAAAGGAACAATTCCAGTGATTCTTGAATCAGTTTCTAGTAGACTGGGTGAAGCAATATTACTATCTTCTTACTACAGAAATGGTTACTCCCTCTTGTTGCATATAACTAACTGTATTAATAGCAGCTTTACTCTTAACTGGACTCTGTTATACACAAGACCTAAATATAACTTGCAAGGGTATTACTGGATGACCTCTACAGAATCTCTCACTCTCCCATCAATATGCTTAATCTACTTTCACTTAATTATACTGGAATAAGTCTCTTGCAATTTTTACTTTAATTGCACCCCACCAGCACTGCAGATAAAATGTGCAATCAGCTGTATAATTTCATATATCAAAGAGCTACAATGCAATTTTGCCATAATCTTTTCAATTCAGAATTAGCAAATAGCCATGTTGATAACTTCCAACTACATTTACATTAAGGAGTCCAGAATTATCATCAGTAGCAATGCCTGTACATAAGAATCAAGAAATACCTCAAGAAACATTTCAACCAATATGATAAATTAAGGCCCTTAGTAGAATGCAATATCATGAACTTCAGCACCATAAATTATTTTTTAAATATGGGATAGGGACCTAGGAACTACAATAAAATCACAGAGCTTGCATAAGTATCATGAATTATATCTGTTCTTTTTAATTCTGCCTAATTTTAAAATTGCCAAGCAAAGTACATGGGCCTGCAATCTGCTAATTTAACTTTGTGGTCATCTATTGCTCATTAATTGCAAAAAAGATCCCAATATAATCCATTTTTTTCTTCACAGATAAACCTCCAAAGAGATAAGGTATATCTCTTACTGATTTATTTAAAATAATTATAGATGATCATATGATGATAGAGAGGGCAAAAACAGTTAACGTAAATGAGTTTTGGAGAAAAACAGGATTGAAAAAAGCTGCCATACAGAATCATCCTAATTTACTAATGCCAATTGAAACTAAATGAAAATGCAGTGATTTTTAGCCAGGTTAAATGGACGACTAGAGAAGTAATACAATGAGAAATCATTCACATTTTATCTAAACCCAATTCTCTTTTATGTTTCTTAGGAAATATAAACACTATGGTATTGTTTCCTGAATGAATAGAAACTGTGATAAGATTTCAGAGTTTGGATATTACTGGATTGTTCAATAATTAATAACATTTTTACTAGATAGCTGTGACAAATTCTGAGACTGGTGGTATAAATTAGACTATCAGCATATTACAAACAGGTCTCTACAAATATTTCAAGGATCTAGATTCTAGAACAAAGCCTTATCAAGTTTTGCCCATTTCCTTTGAAACAAAAAAAAATCACTAAATTTCAAGTTTAAAACAGAATATTTGCTTTTTATAGCAGGGAAATTCAATACATTTTTCATCATACTTCACCAAAAACTCAATGAAAAACACCAGCAACACTCTCATATTGAACCAATATCTATTGGTTTTGTTGAGCATTATTCACATTTTGATTTGTTTTTAATCTAGTTATTTTAGAACTATAGTTTGTACATGCTTTTCAACTAATCAACATGAGCTGATCTTGCAAAGCCAGAATGCAGTTTGTTTTGTTTTCAACTAGCTGCTGTATGAACTTCCAATTCTAGTTTGTAAACCATGAATGCTGTATGTTTATGCTATGTTGTGTGAGCCAAAGCAATGTGTTTTACTAAATAAGCCATGACTATGCAAACTACATGGCATGACATCTGATTGTATTTAGCTTACAAAGAAGTATTAACTGGGTATAATTACCCTACTCATAAAGGTGACTCTTTAATAATTGATAAAAATAACAGAAATATGGAAAAAGCTTGTTTAATCAGATTTGAGCTCCCTCTTCTACACTACAACCTGAATGCAGAGTTTCCCATATAGTACATACAGAAACCAAACATTGTTAAGATACTGAAATGGCAGCGACGTTGGTATTTTTCATTTTATCACAACCTCTTCCTTGATACCTGCATACTTCAGTAAAGTCACTTGATTTTTAACTACAAAAAACCTATAAAGTAACCTGATTTTTAACTACAAATTTACAGTTGTATAAGAAAAAGACATCAATATCTTGGACTTCACATTAGATGAACAACCTATTGGGATTTTATAATAAAACAATATATTTCAAAATTACATATAACCTGGCTCTATATTTGAATAAAACAGTTGAGATTCGCAAATGTGATCTGATTGCGGTAAAAATTGTAGGAGTGATATATAATTTGCATTCTATTATTCTGTTTATTTTATCCTTTTTTAATTTTACTTTTACACTACAGTCTTATTAACGTTCTGCGTTTTATATTCTGTATTTGGATATGGCCTACGGGCTAATTGACAATAAAGTTACCATTAGAAAATTTACAAGTAGTGCCTGGAAAATGTTTAACTCCATGGCATTTTGTATGCCAAGGCTCTGAAGCATGGCACTTACTGTTTAGAATAAACTGATGAGATCCAGAGTTTGTGTCCCTGTCTTCACAGTGTGATTAGATGCTTGAGCTAACAGGGTTTAAAAATCATTTCTGATCGTTTATCTTCTTAGTAAGCCTAAGAAGTCACTCAAAACAATGGCATCACATTCAAAGTGAGTGCCCCTTCTGGTTCCTGTATCTTTGCCAGCCGAGTTTTATATAAATAGAAACAAAGGGAAGTACAGAAAGCATTTAAGTACAAAGCAACTAAGCATTTTTCCAAAGCTGCCTTATCAAACTACCAGTCAAAAGGCATGATCATTTACTACAAGTTATTACATTTGGACAGTTGACCTACTAGCAAAAGCCTTATTATATTTTAATCCAGCAAGAAAGAGGTAAAGGGTTCAAGATCCTTTTAAAGTATGTCTTAGTAGCCTGCAAAACAAAAACTTCAGGATGTATAGGCTTCAATTCTCAGAATTCCCCAGCCAGCAAAATAAAAATCACAGACTAAACCTTTGTGATATAGACAGATGTGTTATGGGATCCTCAGTGATACCATGAGACATCAATCATTATCAAGTTTAGCTGTTGCAAGTTGTTCATGTTTCTCAAACACCCAATATAAAGCATATTTTCAAGTTTTATATACTTAACTGGAAACGTGGGTGGTCTCCTATATAATCCATTAGCATGTTATAATTTACTAAATTCAGGGAGTTAAAGGCAGGATTAAACTATGAAAACAATAGTTGTACTATTGTTAAGGTTATGACCCTTGACTGTATTGAAGAGGAAAATATGCAACTGACAAGGAAAAGTTTGGGAAAAGTTTTTCTGTATAGTACTGACTAATTTATATTCCTTGTTGCTTATTTTTCTGATTACAATAGTTATATACCCTTTTAGATGACATATTTAAGTACTGTTGCTGCTACTTTTTAACCAGTCAATGCACCTCTCATATATAAATAGTATGGAACTGGTAACCCTCTTCTAAAAACAATAATCTAAGTTGGAGATTAATGAGAGAAAAGAAAAATTAGGAATGACTTCCAAATAAAAATAAATCTTATCAGACTCTTTACATTTCAGTTATTAAGGATAAAGTTAATGTTTGGGCTAACCTGGTTTAAAAATAATTAGACCTTTTAATTTTTTAATAAGCTTCAAAATTCACAGACTAACCCCATGTTCAAAGAATACTTGGCCTGTCAGTAAATTTCAATATATGAAATGAGTGCTATTCAAGTAGTCCATATCTCCCCAAATATGGTAGTTCCTTAAATGTGATTAAAGAAACAGATGTTATCAGCTTCTTTTATAATTCTTTTAAATCAATTTTGTTGGTCTACATGTTTCTATCACTAAGATGTTTCCAGTTCTTTTTGTGTACTATATTGATACTATAAATAATATAGCAGGAAGAAAAATCAAAGGCAATATCCCCTTCCAGAAAGGATAAAAATAGGTTAGGTAGTGAAGACCAACTTCCCTTGTTATATGCTATCTCATAAATCCAACACCAAAACTAGCATTATGGTTTAACATAATATCGCAAAGCAGCCATTAAATTAGGCAGCATTTATGAAGAAGTCAAAAGTCAGATTATCTAAGTACTTTTACAGGTTTATAGGAAAAATGGGAAATGAAAAGAGATGTTTGCCTTTACTTGCGAATAAAAGCTCAATTGTTTTTTAAGAGATCTGTAAATCTTTCATCTACACACTGATTTTCCATCCTTAGGTTCCAGCTAGTTGGATACAAGGCTACTGATTTGTCATTCATTCAGCCAGATGTTTAGACTGGATTTGGCATTTTTGTCAACCTATAAAGTCCTTACCAAGGACCTGGGATAGGCAAATGCTATTCTCTGATATTGTTAAAGGTATCATCGCAGGATATAAGCTGTTCCGAGTAATGCTGTCTTTTGAAATTGACCAATGGTGAAATTTGTCAATGCCGATGGTGTTCAAGAGATGTTTTGGGATTGCACTGAAGCCCCTACTACTATTGATATTATCTTTGCTTTCTTTTGCCAGTCGTTCTCTTTCTATTTTCAGGTCTTTGTATTTTATGATTTTCTCCAGTTCTTTCTCTTCTATTCTGCTATGTCCAGGTACTGCCATGTCCACAATCCAGACTTTTTTGTCTTTCTTATCAACAAGTTTTAAGTCTGGAGTGTTATGTGGCAAGTGCCTGTCTGTTTGAATTCTGAACTCCCAGAGCGATTTCGCTTCTTCATTCTCTATTACTTTCTCTATTTAATATCCCACTAGTTCTTCCTTGCAGGCAAATGGCGCTTCTTGAAGATCTTCCAAAGCACCATCTACTTTATCATGTTGTTGTTTGTAATCAGTCTTTGCAATCATCTTGTGGCAGATAACTAAGTGGTCCACTGTTTCTTCAGTTTCTTTGCAAAGACAGCATTTGCTGTCTGTTTTTGACTTCTCAATTCTAGCCTGGTATGCATTTGCTCTTCATGCTTGGTCTTGTGCAGCCAGAATTTGCCCTTCTATCTCTTTCTTCAATTTTCCTCCTCTTAGCCATTTCCAGATCTTATTATCTGCTTTGTCTTTTTTTGTAATACTTTGCCTTGCCATGTTTCTTTTCTGTTCTTCATTTGGTCTTTTTGGTACGCCAGTTTTGTCTCTCCAGTATTCAGTAAGCCTTCCTGGTATATTAGTTTTAGTGCATCTTCTTTACTGCCTTTCAGGTATTCTTCCAAAATCAATTTTTCCTCTTCAACCATCCCTCTTATTATTAATGTTGTTGATTGCAGGGTCAACTAGATGTCAGGAGTGGATTTAGCATTTTTATCCACTTATCAAGTCCTTCTCAAGGACCTGAGATAGGCAGATACTGCTTATTCTGTTAGAGGTATTGTCACAAGTGTCAAATTGAAATTTTGCAATTTATTGCTAGTGATTTTGTCAATGCCAGCAAGGGAAGAAGTGGTGCTCAAGATGTATTAAAGATGTCATTTTTTAAGAAAAAAGTGTTACTTTCCCACTAGTCAAAAAGTCCAGATCAGTTTGGTATTGAAAACTCAAAGTGCAACAGGGCCTCACAGTTATTTCTTGCCCTCCCCTCAGATTTTTGAGTTGATCTGAGAAATTGCTTTTCTGCTTCTCCACAAAGTGGATGGCTTGTTCTTCACTATGAAAATTCTGAGAGTTGAATACCATGTATCTTAAAGTTGCCAAATTTGGGAAATCCTATTTTTTGAGAAAGGGCATTTTCACTGGATGTGAAAGAAATACAGAGTGTAATCTGATAATGTTCAGAAAGCCAGCAAAATTGCATATCTGAGTTTATTTTAACTAAAAGCAAGCAAGCATTTCTGAGCCACTTGTCTTACTCACACCTTCATCCATAGCCTGAAGCATCACACAAAGCAGATTTCCTCTTGCAGTTTAGTTCACAAGCTCGGTCTAAGTAAGTAAGTCACCTTGAAATTATCTCTCTGTTCTCAAATCTGTTGTAGACATTCAGTTGTTGGTTCGAAAATTCTGCTTTGTTCCTCTGCAAATATGTTAGATGCACAGATGAGAGAGATAAAGTATCAGTGAATTCTTACCAGGTTCAGTACAAATCCTATCTTGGCTATCATTGTGATGAGAATACCTGATCCTCATCAGCCTAGCTGAAAAGAAGCTGCACAGAAGCAATCTGATGTGAGAATAGTGTTGGGAACATGAAGCGTGTTTTATTCACCGCACTGTATTTAAAAGGTCTCTGCAGCAGTTTATAGCTCAGAAACTTTCCAAGCTAAAGGCTATTCAGAGGGAGACTAATTTGTCCATAATCTATATTAAGGACATTAGCCAAAACAAAGGGGGGGACTGACAGTTCTACAATCACATATCTTTAATTCTTTACATAGTTATCACACAAGGATAAACAATTCTAAATGTGTTAGTAATTACATCTGCTCAGTGGGTGCCACTAAAAGCTCCAATATTTTATTATTTTGCATCCTAACTCTAATACATAAAACGATTCATATTCAGACCATAATTTAGCAGCCACCTTTGCAGCAGCCACCTTTCAAGGAAGAAAAAGTCCACTTTACACAGAAAGCTGAAGCAGAACTTTTGCACTCCGCTCTTCCCTCAGGCCCCATCTGAGACCCTCCTTCAGCCTCTCTCACTAAAGCCGCGATGATATTTTAGCGGATGACTGCAAGCAAAGGAGAGTGGACCCATTAAGCCAAGGGCACTCGGAGCATATCGAGTTTGGCAGATGTACTGTACAGAAATAAATAAATACCAGCTTTTAGGGAGGTCGAAGAGGATGAAACCTGAGCTTCTTGGCTTCCCCTCGGGATCTGTCGGCCGTTTCCCGAAGGAAGAGGGCTGGGGGACTCCAGGGGAGAAGGGAAAGGGGTCTCCTAAGCTCAGCGGGCACGACGCCGCCAACGCTGAGTGTCAGCTGTCACGGGACACCTCGGGTCGGTCGTTGCCCGAGGGAATCGGAGCGTGATTTTTTTCGACCGGCCAGGCGCTCTCCCCGTACAGTACAGCACTCCGCGCAAGCGCAGCAACCTCCGTCCAAGGAGCCTTTTGACCAGCCGCGACATCCTTGCCAACTTTGCTCTCGAGCTTCAGCCGTGCCTGAAGCTGGCGGAGGAGAAGGGAGCCACGGCTTGGGTTACTCATTTGCGCGCCCCGATTTGACCCCTCCGGTCTGGAGGGCGGCGGCAGAGGAGGAGCTCAGGACCCGCCGAGCCGAGCCGCAGAAGACCCGGCCGAGACGGCAGCCCTTCGAGCGCTGCTCCTTCCCTCGAGGCGGCCGCGGAGCTCAGACTCTGCCAAGCGCCTGCGGAGAAGCGCGAAGACGGGGCGCAGCGCGAGCTCCCGGGCGGAGGGACAGACCCTCGGCCCCCTCTTCCTATGAAGACCCCCCCCGCCTCCGCCGCGCTTCCCACTGGCCCGCCGGCGTCTCCCAGGTCCGGAGATGAGCGACCCGCGCCCGCCCTCGCCTCTTCTCCGCCGCGGAGCCCAGCCAGCCGTCCCGAAGAAACTTACCGCCCTCCGCCAAAGTTCAGCCTTCGCACCGTCGCCCGGAGGGGACGCGGAAAGCATCTTCGGCGTTCCCCCCGCCCCCAGTTCTAGAGCAAAACTTCAGTCTGCACCGCTGCGTCGCAGCCCAGCAAGGAGCCAGAAGATGAAGTGGTGGCCTCCCCCGACCCTTCTCCTCCGGCCCTTGCAGCCACCGGTAGCCAAAAGCACTCACCTTCCGCGCCTGGAGCCGCTCTCTGAAGCGCAGCTCTGCGGGACACGGCTTACCTTCCGCAGCTGCTGCGGGACGCCGCGCTCAGCGTCGATCCGAAAGCTGGTGCGTCGAGCCCATGCGCGCGCACGGGGGGCGCGTGCTCGCCTGCTCTCTCTCCTTCCCCCTTCCCTTTCCCTCCGGTCCGCTTTCTGTCTTAGTGCGCGTGCTCAATCCCGGCCGGGCTCCAACGGGGAGTACCTTTTCTTGCGCCTTGAGGGACTGGCAACACCTGCCTTCCCCAGTGACGTCACAGCATTCCTTGCTACCTGGCCCAATCAGAAGCAGGAGACAGGGAAAGGGAGGGAGTTGTTTTTGGCGGCAACTGGAGGCAATCGGCGTGACAGAAAGGTTCTGAGGGCGGGGAGCCGTTCGTGCCGTTTGCCGGTTGATTAGGCTGCCTAGGGCCAGATTGAGGGAGACGACTTAAAGCTTTCCTGTCAAATTAGGAGAGGGAAAGTTACGTTGGAGGAAGAGCTGTTGTGTTTCCCACGCAGGGCTTTATTTTCTTTGCTTCTGTTGTTCGAGTACGTGAGGTTAGAAACGAAGACGCGAAAAGCTTCACAGCATCACAACCTGAAAAGGAACTGTAGCGACTTCCCCCGGCTGAAGTGTGAAGTCTGGATTCAGGAAATGCAGATCCTTTATATCCAACTGACTGCTTATGTTTAGAGGGAAACCTCCCTTCGGGAGGAAAATCGACAGACGACATGGTAAAATAAGTCACAAAAGTTTAAAGGCACAGTTACATATATCAAAACACTGTGCTGTAAAAGGAAAGTAAGGATACTCAAAAGCCTCTTCCCATGCAGAATTCCCTGTTTCCCTAGAATGTAATCAGTACAGAGGCATTTGTCATCTATAAACATTGCTCCATTTTCTGTTTTACAACCTGCCAGAAACACTCTATGTCATCTTGCAAGATTATAAAATGGTCTGGCTGGTGTTTCATTAGTCTTGGAAGTTTTCTTACCAATTTTCTGGGTATATTTAATTTCACTCTCTTGTTTTCTTTAAGTTATAATTTTGCAAATAGGAGTTCACAATCTGAGCTGTAGTTAGTAAAGATCTTGATTTTGCTGACTGACTAAAGCTGCTCCAATTTTGCTTGCAAAGAATATAATCAGCTTGATTGATCAGTTTGATCTATCTAGAGAGGTCCATGTGTAGATTCATCTTTTAAATTGTTGGAAAAAACTATAAAAATGGATTTTCTTGTGGAACATTTTGTTTTTTCACATTATTCCAGATACTATTTTATTTGCAATTTTAACATTCCAGTCTCCTATTATTAGTACAACATATTTTTTTGGTTCCTGTACTGGCAAAGTGTTGTACTTTGCTATAGAATTGGTCAGATATTTTTTCCCTCTGTATTTTGATTGCCTTGTCTTGAACTCATATTGAAATAATTCTGTCACTTGGGGACCGTATCTGAGGACATGAAAAGGACATGCTTTTCATTAATGTGGATGGTCCCATGCATTCTATGATGTTTTTGTCCACGGTAGACAATCTGATGCTTCTCTGATGTGAAGTGACTTATTACAGACTATCTCTGATTGTGAATTTCCTGAACATTCCTAATGTTCAGTCATGACGTATCTGTTCTGGTAACATCAAGTTTACCTTGCATCATGGCTTTTATATTCTACATTGTAATAATAGCAATAAACTTTTGCTTTTGGGCATATCAGCCATTGGTTGCTTTTTCAGCTTTAATCCAGCCACCTTGTAAGTACCCATGCTAGTTTTACTTGCCCTCTTCTCTTCCCTTCTAGTTTATTATTATATGCCTTCCAACCTGGCAGGCTTTTCTGTAAATACAATGACCACATGCTGTGGTCCATGGGGTGGTGGAGAGTTGGATAAAAGTGAGCAACTGAACAACAGCAACATGGATGACTCTTTAGGAACTACACACACTTAAAATATAGTCTAATATTATGGAATACACAAGTTCCTTCACTACTGAAAAGTACTGATCCATAAAGCAATTGTAA
>JANHZU010009119.1:0-11777 GCA_032468055.1 Acrochordus granulatus | reverse complement strand
TTAAAGGCGAAACGTCTTCGACTTGAGAAAAATCCAGTCCAGATGCCTGTTTTTTAAACTTTGTTGCGATATCTTATAGAATGAGACACTTCAATGCTCTTGAGAACATGTCCTTTGGAAAGACTGATGTGTCCTTGTACTAGGGCAAAGGGGCTACACGGATATAGAGAAGACACAGCTTAACTTTCAGACCTTAATCCTTAACTTTCTAACCCCTTTCCCCAATTATGGGCGATAACTTACTTGTTGCTGAACAGTCAGTATCATTTGGATCTACACTGTCAATATTCCCAAGTTAGAAGGCCATATCCTTCTCCTTGTATACATCAGGATCCATCTCTCTTTTTAATTGATTTTAAAAAAGGGAAACTAGCATACTACACAGCATACTAAAAGCTTGATGCATAATCTGTATTTCCAATAACATCACCAGCTTGCCTTCTGCTAATTTGGGAACTGATCACACCAGTTATGGAAGCCTTTTTATCAATATGCCTCAATATTCTATAAAAATTTCATGCCCATGAAATAAAAATTCATGTCCATGAAATAAAAATTTCATGCCCACAGAATCAGAATGACCAGATTTCTGGCTTACCCTGTTACTTTTTCAGTTCGAACATTTTCAGAGGGAATTACTGGAGAATGAAAAAAAAACTATGATGCCAAAGGCGAGTATTCCCTTCCCCTGCTTTGTTCAAATACTTTATTCTGTCATGTCCAAAATCACATTACCCTGTTAATGTTCTCTACTAATGTGACAACACCAGAAATTATTTCCTTGTAATTGGGCATTTAAATTTCATTAGTTTAAGACATAAGCCTTCTCCTCTCTCAACTTAATTAACTTTGTGTGGACTTAACAATAGGAGATTACTACAGCCAGGAAATGTATACATACAATTATTTGTGGCTAAACTTTTTACTTCCTATTTTTCATACCACAAGTATTAAATGATGAATATTGAAAAGAACAGTAGGAAATAAACTAGGATCGGAAGGCAGTGATGGGAGGTTTGTAAGACTGGTAACAAGAAAATTTAGTTATTATTTTTAAACGCAATCCTTCCCATCTTTGGCATTCATTTCCAGGCTGCTTTAATTAAGCCTTTTTTGCTCAAGGCATGTTGACTCTGGAGCAAACTGGAGTGCATGCTCACTATTTAAATATTTGGGCTGTGTTTTATATTTTTGTATTTCATTTAATTCCTGCCTTTCAGTGCAATCCAATCCATGGCAGTGGAAAACATGCATTAAGATTAGGCATCTAGTCAAGAAAGTATTCTAGAGGAAGAGGCACAATCCAAAGGAACATTACTAATGCTCTGACAAGCAGTATAAAAGGCAACTTGCTTTCCGGTTGATTATGTTGGTGGATGAGCATAAGATCTTTCTGTACTGGAGAAGAAAATGCAGAGATGTGGCAAATATGTCACCCTTCCATTCCTTAAAGTACTTTTGCCACTAAGGAAAGAGATAAAAGCAACTTTGAGAAAATGGAGAAGGATACAGCCCCTATAAAATGAAGGTTAATAAATGATGGCTTGGAAGTACATATAGCCTAATCAAAGAAGCATGACAGAAAATGGATTTTTTTCCTTTTTAATGGTATGGGTTAAAGCTGACAGCTTAGGACCCCATAATCTTCAAGCCAGAAAGAACTATTATTAAACAGCAAATAGACCCCTTCAACTTTCAAGACTAGGATAAGCATCCCAAAGATGGAAGAAAATCCCCAGGATATATACTCTGGGGTTCAGTTAGGACTGTTCTATAGAAGGTAGATCTTATTTATTTGTAAATGTTATATGTCACCTCGATTACATAAAACAACCCTAGATAGCTAACCAACAAATATACCATAAAAATATCAACTTAAAACTCTTAAACCCATTGCCAGTACTATAATAATACCCTTGCAAAAACAAAATAGAAACAACAAAGCTCCTCCCCCCAGTTTTTAAAGAGTGCTAGGCTCTCTTCCACAGACCCAATACCTAAGTGAAGAATCAGATCCTAATGGCATTCAAGAAGGCCAAGCACATAAAAATATTTCTCAGGGGGAGTTTGTCCCATGGAGTAGGCTCAGCTACAGAAAAAGCTCACTGCCTAGAACCAGTCAGACAGCAACGTTTAACAGGAGATCTGAAACAAGTCTGCCCAATCCAATCTTTTGTGTATATTTTCTTCAGCTCTATAACGCAATTTATCTATTGAAGCTTCTGCTGTTTCTGGAGAGTTGGATATTGACTGTTTCTCTCTCAATCACACACATACAAATCTATTAGATGCTCCAGGTGCTAGCTGATGTGTTCTGTCCCTTAAACGTTGCTCAGTAAGATTTTTAAAAACACACATCCTCCCTACATTGACCATCCAACTACAAAACGCCAAAGCAAGAAGGAGCATTTTGGTCTTTTTTCTTTTAAGTGTGGACTTCTTAACACATTAAAAAGGATTTTTTTCCTAAGATGAAACTGAAGATTGGAAAGGATAGTAATGACAGATAATTCTTTCAATTGCATGTAACTTCAACCTGAAACAAGAGATGGAATATCTAGTTCTAACATCAAAAGCACCATATCACTTCCCTTCTCCCTGCACTGTCTTGCTTCAGTTATTTTTCTCCCTGCCCACTTGTGATAGAGGAAATAAGATGGGTGGTAAACAAAATGTCTGCTAAGACTCCTTGGAAATAAGTTCCTGGAGATGAACAAAAAAAGCAGAGTTTAATGTGTGTCTCTGATATGTCAGCCTCAGTTTCCCATTTACTTTGGAAATGTACATTTGGTAATAACAAACATAAATAAAATCACATCTCTGAGTGCCTCACCTCACCCAGAATGAACGAAAAAAAGAAAAAGGAAGGAAGGATTTCCTGACTCCTAAAGAAAATAAAGTTTTAGCTGCCTGTCATTGGTAGCACATCTAGAGTGGAAATTCTGCATTTATATTCTCATGTACTAGGGCTTTTATTACTGATATAAGAAAACTAAGATTTTTTTGAATAATTTATCAAATCCCCAAATTTCCCAATGTCTCCCTTCCACCAGTGGATCAAACAATTAATCTGAATAAATTACATCAGAAATAATCAGCAGCTTCCTTCTTGCCCCTTGATGATTTTTGAACAAGTCACGTAAGGGCAACAGCAGATTTGTTGACTTAAGAATGCCCTATTTGCTTCTTCTGGGAAAACACATTTTCTGTACGTTTGCAAACAGAAATCAGCTACAAATTCTGTGCAACATTCCAAATTATTGCTATTCAACTATATTTCAAGCCACTAACCTGAAATACTACAGAATTCTACATTTTAAAGTGACTGAAGATCTCTTAAAGTCCACTGAAATAAAATGCAAAGCAAAAACATAATTATTGGGAGGGATGCTATTTAGGTTGTGGCTGTTTCACTAATTGGAAACAGATTGAATGTAACTGACTCTGCCTTCTTTACTGAGTACATTAAAAAAATAATTTCAAAGCTAGATATTAAACAGCTGTTGTCAAATCCTTTGGTTTCCAGGCATATAACTGCATGCTTGATCCAGCTGTTAGATATTCTGTGTATACATTATATATACGCATATAATTTTACATTAACCCCAAGAAGACAGTTACAAATGCTGATAATTTTGAATGGGGATATTCAGCAGCTAGACAATTACAAACAACAACGAAGAAGATATTGCTTTGTGTCTCACACCATATCCACACTTCTTACATTTTATTTTCAATACTAATCCTATGTGTTTAGTGTCAGCCAAGATTAGTAATAGTAGAATCCAGTTATACTATTCAGGGACAAAATAGTTTCTTCTGATAAGTGCTTGATGTAGACTTTTACTAAGATAGTAAAAGACCTTCCCATCAGCAAGTTCTGAGAACATTATAGCTGAATAATTATTAGCAACACAAACGTAAGAGTTTTCTGTCAAATGAGATATAAAGAGGAAAACTCATAAAAACAATAAAAAAGATTATAACTATATGTAACAAATGATTTTGTTAGTAGATTTTTTTGACACTAAGCAAAATGAGAAAGAACAGGAAGATTGCTTGGAACTACAGTAGTATGGAGCATCTGCCCTCTGCTGGCATGACTACTTATGAGCAAGAGATGAAAGTAGAAGCAAATGGCTTTTTGCGAGAAATACCAGAGTAACAAGTCAACCTGACATGAAAAGTTGGAAGTTGATCTCTGAGGAGAAGCTGAGAAGCAGTTTGAAGTCCTGATCCAAGAAGACATACTGTAGATGCAAGTATGAGAAGGAGAGACAGTGAGCACATTGTGAAAGATGGAGGAGTAAAATCATAGAGTTACTGGACTGTTAATTAAAAACTTTGTGTAAAGCTCCTATTGTACCAATGTGTAAACTGTTTAGGGGCATTTATTTATATCCCACCTTTATTTTATAAACAACTCATGGTGCTGAACATATTTAACACAACTTCTTCCTCCTATTTTCACAACAGCAACCTGTGAGGTAGGTTGGGCTGAGAGAAAGTGATTGGCCCAAAGTCACCAAGCTATCTTTCGTGGTTAAGGCAGGACTAGAACTTCTGACCTCCTGGTTTTTAGTCTGTTATCTTGACCACTAGACCAAACTGGCTCTCATTCCTTCATAGGTGTTAGCAGCAGGCTTGATAAGAATAAATTCTGGAGAATCAGAAAAAGGTTCTCCATGGTCAATCCCTCAGAAATTCAGCTCTCAAACTCAGGACCTGTTCCAGATCTAGTTCCATCCAGATCAGAAAAAAAGTTCTGATTACTGATTTTCTATAGACCAAACAGCTATGAAAAAGAGGTACATCAGTAGAACTGGAGCAAATAACACTAAGATGTAAAGAGATACAAACAAACTTGAAAGAAAAAAAAGGAAAATTTGCTGAACATTTTTGATGCTCTTATAATTTTAGATTCTGGTTTTATATTATTGTAAGATGCCCAGACTCACTTGGCAGCGAGATGGGCAGCATATACATTTAATAGATAAATAAATTTAATAAATGAACTCCAGAATAGCCCAGCAAGGACTGAGAATATGCAGTATTAGGCATGAAGGATGAAGCTCAGTCGGTGCAGTACTAGCTAGTTAATAAACCTATTAACGCTACAACATCACAAGAATTTCTCCAACTGACTGTTGAACACCTGTATTCCCCAGATAAGACTAAATGGATCTTTGGCATTTGTGCATGCATAATGACTCAAGGCTGAGATCCCCTTTTAATCCCTGACTCCACCCTTCCTTCTCCCACACACAATAACTATAAAAGGCTGAGTATCTGTTGGAAAAATAAGATAGCAGAAGCATGAACAGGAACTCAACTACTGTTTGGTTGAGATCTTACTTGTAAAAAAGCTAATGACAACCATTGAGGCAAAGCTTAAAATTTCACTTTATATCTTAGCATTTTACCAAACTTGCAAAAATAGAACAAAATTTTAAACTTATCCAATTTTGGAGGTTCAAAAGGATGCTATCAAGTGAGAGACAGGCTGCAAGTTCAGTTTTTGTCTCCTCCCCTACTAGTTGCCTATAAAAGTCAAATGCACTTCTAACCATTAGGAAAATCCTGTTCTATGCAGCTCACTTCTGAATGCAATTTGTGCATGGCTTTTTCACTTTGCTTCTCCCTTTTTAAAAGATGTACAGAAACTTTCTTGCAAAGAGTAAAACTTACCGAGTCAGGAGAGCATATGATTGTGATGTGTGGAAGTAGTAAGTAAAATAAACTGCACTTTTTCATTTTGATGAACCTGCAAACAAAACCAGAAATATTTGTCAGCAGAAATGTAAGCATTAAGTTCTCAGCACTTGGCATTGTGTCAGAGCCATTAGGGACTGGTTGTTTGTTTTCTCATTGGCTCTGCATTGTGTTGGGAGGGTGGGATATGCACTGATAGAAATCAGATTACTTTAAAGATCCAGGCAGTTTTCAAACAAAACAGTAAAAAAGCCTATCTAAAGACAAAGTTAAACTTAAAAATGTTTCTCAGCCAAGAAGACATTTAATTTTTTGTAATTCATGCTGTAGCACCTAAGGATATTCAGATGAGATACCATTTAACGACTTCTTTATCTGCTGAACCAAAATCTAATAAATTATGTGAGATTATTTGCAATCTCATTTTACTTTATTTAGTACTGTAATACATTTTTATCTCTTGAACCTGGACAATTTCATTGTCCTTAAAATATAATAACAAAATGACTGTCCCAGTATGACTAAACCTGCATCTGATGCATAATATCAATTTTTGCTTTGCAACCAAGAATTTAATCCCTTTGGTTTTTCTTTTGGGTAGATAATGGCATACAAATATGTACATGCCATTTTTGTCATTGTGTCTGCTATAAAGAACAGATTCCCTACAGAAATATAGACTGCCCCAAACTTTTTGGCTTTCTAGAAGATTGTAAAGACCTTGTTTTTCCCTAGCTTTGGGAGTAGGTGATAACATTGTTCTGATGCAGACATGAGGTGTGACATGTTGGCAATGAGATTTTTATAGGGGAGTCAATTCAGTTTGTCTTAATTTTGTTTTAATTAATTGAATTGTTCTCTGCCCATTTGCTAGATGGGCATCTATACATCTTTGTCCAATCAGTTGATCTTAGAAAGTTAATACAGTCCTAATTTATCTACTCGAAGAAAATATTATTATGCATCTCTATGTACATTTTTATCAGATTCTTAAATCTGATAATGTTCCCTCAATTACAATCCAGTAATATTTTCATCATGGACAAATTAAAGGTACTAGCTATTTGGGAAAGTTAAAACTAAAGACATTAAAGTACACATTTAAATTGTACTGTTTAAACTAAAGACATTAAAGTACACATTTAAATTGTACTGACTAAATAATAATCTGCATTTTTGTTAATGAGATCCATTCTTATAGGTGATAGCAAAACAATAAACCAAATGGTAGGAAAGAGTATAATTAGCTGGACAGAACAACAAAAAACAGTCTTCAGTGCCTCATTAGGATGTTAAATTAATTTGAAAAACATAGCTACAGCTGGTCATGTATTAACTAGGGTTGGTAGTATTTTGCAATTTTTTTGATGTTTGCAAACTAAAACAGTATCAGTTGCAAGAAAAACTAAATCTGACATAATCCCAAATTAATTCAAGTGGGGGCTTGTTATATATTTAACCTCAAATAGTAGTCTTCTACCTTTTCTAACCCATGAGCACTTTCGTACATGTAGGCACAACAGAAATGATTCTAACCATATTTATTATATTGTTATTGTAATGCTCTTATTATAATCCATGCTAAGGATGAGCTTGCAATTGCAAGTTGCAACTCAGAAGCTGGTATTAAATTTGTCAAGTGTTCAAATGAACATTTCTGGCAGTTATTAAATGTCACCAACAACTGATATAAAACTATCACATCAGAAAGCATCCACAAAAATCTCCATCAATGCCCTTTTTATTAAGAAATTCACACACTGATTTTAATGATCAAGAAATGATAGTACGGTACCTATGAAAAATGGAAGTATGTACATGGCAATAGGAATATTTAGTTTATGTCTAATATTTCACAGAAATGATTCATGGTAAATGATTTATATCAACAATATAAAATGCAAAAACAATAGTACAAGAATTAGATCAATACAATAATATCCTGCATCAACACTCACTTGTGGCTCTGCTTTCTCTAAACAGTATCATCCTCCCAAGCCTTCCAAAATAAGTAGGGTTTCTTAACTCTTTGGAATAACACTGGAAAGGGGAGAGTCTTATTTCCAAAGCCAAGATGTTCTAGAGCAAGCAAGTACAACCTGCAACCCAAGGGCCGCATGCGGTCCTCTACAGCTAGTAATGAGGCCCAACAAGATAGTAAAAAATATAAAAAATAAATGAAGTTTGCTGTTTGTATACATTATATATATATTAACTATATTTTATATGAGGCCAAAACAATTTTTTACTCAGTGCGGCCCAGGCAAGCTGAAAGGTTGGACATGCCTGTAGCCCACACTGAGAATGCCTGTTTTCTACTTCTTGTAGAAAAGCACCTTCTCAGTAAAAGTATTTTGGCTTCTAAGTATTTTGGACACCCCAATTTGTGAGAATTTGGAGCAGGGTTTCTAACTGTGCAATAGATAAGCACATTCTACAAAGAACAAATTTCTAAGCTGAAAAAAGCAGCAGTGGTTTAAACTGCACTCAGAAGCTAACTGGCTCCTGGTGTCACATAAACATGCTTGACTGATAAACATTTTGATAAACAGTTGATGTTCGCGGGTAGTCTTTGAGAGAAGCTACATTTAGAATGAATTGCAGTGATCCAGCTGAAAGGTGATAAGAGTGTGAATGACTGACCTCAGTACCTCAGTAAAGACAGCACGTGGAACATCAGTTAAAAGAGGGCAAAAATCCTGCTGGCTATAGCCCCTAAGTTGTGACCCTACTCTTTCAGGGGAAACACAGTCCCCAATGGTTAATGTTGATTTAATTCTTGAAATCAGTTGGTTTCTGGATTAACCACCAATCCATTTTGCTTAGCTTGACTCTTAAGCTGTTCCCCCCCATCTAAACATTCAATTAGGTCTCCTACCATATCTCCTATTTGGCTCATTGTAGAGCTTTATAGAGTTCTATAGCATAGAAGAGTTCTATAGCATCAAATACTATACAAAGTATCCAATGATGCTTCATCCCAAACCAACATATTAGATCACCCATTAGGTTCATGAAGATGATAAATAAAATAGGAAAGGGGTATGAGGCTTGGGAACCCCATACCCATAAAAGGGTTTATAATACTCGACTCCTGATTTAGAACTAAAGTACAGCTAAAATTGCACAACAAGCATGCAGTCAACATGAACCATAATATGTTTACAGTTACAATGAAAATACATGATAGTATTCAGCCTAAATCTACCAACCATCTAGCTTTTCTTCTAATATTTATTTGTAGAGGGGCAAGCCTTGTAATGGTAGTCATCTACTCACTACTCCTTCCAACAATCAGCCTGCTACATTAAATAAATCAGTTTTCAGATTTTTCTTAAATGCATCCAAGAATGAGAACAGGAAAAGAAAATTGCACAGTATAATATCAGGCAGAAAGTCAGCAACTCGAGTTCAAGACCCAAGAGCCACAGCATAATGAGGTAAGCCCCCATTATCTGCCCCAGCTCCTGCCAATCTAGCAGTTCAAAAACATGTAAAAATGCAAGTAGATAAATAGGTACCACCTTCAGTGGAAGGTAACAGCATTTCTTGTGCCTTGGCATATGGCCATGCTGGCCAAATGACCATAGAAGCATCTTTGGAGAATGCTGGCCCTTTGATTATCTATGAAAGAGAGATGAGCACTACCCCTAGAGTTGACACAACTAAAAGGGGAAACCTTTATCTGTCGTTAATAGTAACAACAACAACCATTTCTTTCTTTTCCTGATAGTTATTTTTATTGCAAAAACAAAAAATCAGTACAAAAATAACCACAACAAAGTCAGAAACATCCGAAAGAGTATATAAACATGAATACAATTTGAATATTTACTGTTATGAAACAGGGTGCAAATAATAACTGTATTTCCATAAACTTATGTCTCTTTTTATTATTAGATATAATTGGCATAATAGATTAAGATGGAACAATTTAAATTGCTATTCACATTCTACAGTCACTGCCAAGATCATGCTTATATTTATCATATCAATAGTATTATATTTAATCTTAATCAAATATATATATTTAAACATCCAGTTGTAAAACACTAGTCAGTTGGTCAATTCCCAAGATATATAGTGAAAACATTTCTTAATCATTTTTCTGTTAGTTACATTAATGCCAGGCAAGGATGTTGTGGGTATTTTGTTTTGGTAATACAATTGCCTCTTCTGATGAAGAAATCTGCCTCTTGAAGGCCATATAATAGATTCGTGTTCACATAGTGATAAAAAACAGCGTTTGCTATTGTTGTTTATGGAAATACATTCATTTTCTTTACAATAAAGTTTCAAATGCTCACCTCAAAGCCAAGATGCAATGTTATCAATGCCAACTTATGTGATTTACCTGAGATTTCTTCTGAACTTTCTTATTTAAAAAATCAGTAAAACAGTCTCTCTTGCTTCCCCATCTTCATCTTTTCCAACAAGTGAAAATATATGACATTTACTCTCGAGATGTTCTTGTTTTATCTTTGAAAACTGGAGAAATCCTTGGAAAGTTAGTATCTTCAGGGCTGATGCAAGCTTTCTCCAGAATGAGACAGTTTTTGCCTATATTTCTGAATTGTTCAAACTACAGTGAGTCAGGAGCAAGGAATGTTTGGAGAAGCTGTACTTGACACAGTTGAACCTCTCAGTATTTGTAGGATTTTGTTATTTATTCCTGAGAAATGTTTTTAGCACTGAAGAAAATTATTTAAATCTGATGATTATTCTGAAAGTGATTGCTCTCTTCATATACAAGAAGCAAACAATCTGTGTTTTTTAATTGTTTCTAGACACTATATTCAAGAGCTACTAAAGATAAACAAACCTTTCCAAATCTATTTCTCTATTTCCAGTAAAAGATTTTCTAATCAGAATTATTTCTTACGTAATTTGTTTTTAAGACTATTCTGGTCCTGCTTTAGTGTTGCATTTGGCAGCATCTCAAGATTTGGTATGTGTTCTGTGTTGCAAGATAATGTTACATATCTACGCTTCAGATGATAAACAGAAAAGTTTAGTTTTGATCTGCAAAGTTTGAAATTGTTCGGAGCTGTCGAGCAAAATGCAAAAGTCAACATTTGTACAAAAATACTTGCTTGGTCCTTGCCCAACTTATTTTTTGCATGATCTGTTACAAATTAATTGGCTTACATTTTCCTCTAAGCCCTCACTATGGAATGTGAAGGACAAATTGAATTGGACTTAATTTTTTAAAAAACTGAACAAAGTTTAAAACTGTTCCAAGAAGCAATACAGTAAAAACAGTGGTTAGAAAATTATTCTTGGAAGTTAGTGGTATATATTATAAATTCTTGAATACACCGAATTCAATTACTGTAATTAATTTATATTGATATTCCCCTTCATTGATCACTGCCTTGTCATGATGAAGGGGCTTGTGTAACTCAGTGAAGCTATAAGCCATGCCATGCAGGGCCACCCAAGATGGACAGGTCATACTGGAGAGTTCTGACAAAACGTGATTCACTAGAGAAGGAAATGGCAACCCACTTCAGCATCCTTTGCCAAGAAAACCCCATGGACAGTTCCAAAAGGTTAAAAGATAGGATGCTGGAAGATGAGTCCCTCAGATTGGAAGGTGTCCAATATGATATTGGGGAAGAGCAGAGGGCAATTACAAGTAACTCCAGAAAGAGTAAAGTGGCTGGGCCAAAGCTGAAAGGATGCTCAGCTGTGGATGTGTCTGGTGATAAAAGGAAAGTCCAATGCTGTAAAGAACAATATTGCATAGGAACCTGGAATATAAGATCTATTCATCAAAGTAAACTGGTCAAATATGAAATGGCAAGATTGAATATTAACATCTTGGGAACTAAAATGGATGGGAATGAACGAATTTAGTTCGGATGACCATTGTAGGTCATCCTGTGGGCAAGAATCCATTAGAAGAAATGGAGTAGCCCTCATAGCCAATAAAAGAGTGTGAAAAGAAAAATAAATGCAAGAAACTAAAGATGCTGTCTGATGAGGTTTTACAACTAGCTGAGGAAAGAAGGAATGCAAAAAAAGTAAGGGAGAAAGGGCAAGATATACCCAACTGAATGCAG
>JANHZU010009114.1:16883-29816 GCA_032468055.1 Acrochordus granulatus | reverse complement strand
AGAAAGAAAGAAAGAAAGAAAGAAAGAAAGAAAGAAAGAAAGAAAGAAAGAAAGAGAGAAAGAAAGAAAGAAAGAAAGAGAAAGGCGATTGATAAGTTCTTATTAAAGTCAGGTCCTGGGCCTCTTTAGGTATTAATGTTATGCTGGTATCTTTCCAGCTGTCATGATTTTTTTCCATTTTGTAAAATAATATTCATCATATTATAAAACATTTATAATAAGAAGCCTGCAGACCATTTGAACCAGGTGCCTTTCCTGTTTTAATCTTTTTAATAGGTTCACAAACTTGCCTTATTGTTATAGGTCCATTCAAAATTTGTGTCATATTCTATGTTATATTCTCAAATAAAATTCTGTTTATGTAAATATTTATCCACTTTTGCCTGTTATAGTATTTCCTTCTTATATCTTTAGTAGCACTTTTTTCTTTTTCTTGTTGAAATTTATATGGCAATCATTTCCCAAGTTTATTTGCAGATTCAAAAGTTTGTTGTTTTGCATAATTCATCGTTATTTCCATCTCTCTTACTGTTAACATAAATAATGGCCTCTGTAGAAGCTTAATTTGGTGGTAGTAGTTGTACTCTCTGGGAACTTTTTAATTGTTCTTCCTTTTTAACTCTTCCAAAATAATTGGTATTTTTTCCTGCCATTTCTTTTACATTTGCTGTTACAGCATATGAAATATTTTCTTATAAAAGCTTTGCTTGCATCCCAAACCAATTTTATTTCTGTTTCTTTATTAAGATTATTCTAAAAAATTAACTTTTTTTGCAATCCTCCATTAACATTTCTTTTGCAACAACATCACATTCAATCTCTATCTTAAAGAGCTATTTTTCTCCTTTTAAAAGTTAAACTCACTAGGTTGTGATCTGAGAAAGTCTTTGATAGTATCTCCACTTTATTAACATTAATAGTCAAAGTCTTAGAGATCCAAATTGTATCTCCATTAATATTGCACATTAAGCATTTATGATCCATAGATAAACCAAGATTTTAGAAAAATCAATACCTGTAGTGTCCAATGTGGCAGCATCTTCAGTGTCCTGTTATGTCTGTTGTGGTATTTATTTAGTAACATCTGTCATAGTCACTTCCATTTGCATTTCATCTAATTATTCTTTGAATTTTGACAGAAATTCTCTTTCTGCACAGAATTTTGACAGAAATTCTCTTTCTGCACAGAATTCAATCTGCATCTCTACTGTCTAAAAGTAAAATACAAATGATGTATTCCAACTTATTCCATCTACAGTACTTGGATTTTTTTCTGTTTGAGCTTGTCAGAAAAAATACTCTTTTCTCTCTGCAATATTCTAACTGGAATTTCCTTCAGCACAATTGCATTTATATTATCAAACCTCAATATAGTATTAAAATTCTTCTACATAATTTATGTATAAATACTATAAATAAATAAATTTGATATCTAGCCTTAAGTTAGATCTTCTTCTGACTGTTCAGCTGCCTGACTTTCCAAGCATAATCTATATGTATTATGCAGAAAATCCCATTTTCAAAGGATACAGATGAACTGTACCTAAGCAGTGCAAGCCCAAATTTATTTATTAATTCCTACATACTCAAAGGGGCTTAATCCTAAATATGTACACACAAGATGCTGCTTTGATTATTGAACAGAGTTCTTGAGATTATCTACATGCATGCACACAAATACTTTCTGCAATGTGGAAAGTGAAAAGTGAGGGAGAGGCTCACCAAGATCACTGTTATAGAATTAGAAATGTTTATTGTGGTGAGACAAAGACAACTAGTTACTTACTACATGCTGGTGAGAGGGGAAAAGCAGCTTGGAGGTGGGACCAAATGGCTGAGTGCATTTGAGATGGGTTTCCCCGTCTTAATATCTCAATGAATCCTGAAGGTTCAGTGGAACTCAGTTTGAAAAATCCCCATCTAAACATAGGATCTCATTTCTAAATTCAATCTAGATTAATCTTGTTGAATTGAGTTTGTTTTTAATCTACAGCAAAACCACTTTTGGATAACCTTCAGGAAAGACTTTTTACCAATACTGGAAAATAAAAAAAAGCATAGTTTTCCTGAAATATACGTCTAGAAGTAGTGCCTACTGCTTAGGCCAAGTTACCTATCTTCTAAAATGCTCAGCTGAAGTCATTATTCATATATTTATTTCATTGGAGCAACCACAGCCCTCTTCTTCAAGGAACAAACAATCATGGCCTAATTTCAGAAGCCTTCCACTGGAATTCAGATCAAAGCTATCCTCCTTCTGCTGCATGGGAGAAAGAAACTTAGCTGAGACAGGAATAAGAGTGGATTATGAAGTCCAACACATATGGAGAACACTAAGGAAGACAGCGATAAACAACTGCTAAATAACCACATTAAGATGAGTTGGTTCTACTAAAATACAGTATATTTGTCTGTTCCCAAATGTATAGGTTTTGGCAGAATAAGGTAAGCCTTGCTCAATGGAATAGATGGGGAAAGAAGTCAGAGCAGGTATAATGATGAATGTTACAATGCAATCCTATCCCTTTTGTATGCATGTTGATGTTGCACACACATACAAAAGGGAAGGGACTTGCACTGTGATCATACATCCCCTGTTATACTTGCTTCAATTTCCCCACCATGTAGATATCAGTCAGTTTGCTAGCTCCAGGCAGTCCTGGAGAACACTGATTAGTTAGGTCTTTTTTTCTGGTGCCCTCCAAGTATAACAAGGTACAAATCCCAGTAAGCATTCTCGTCAGCCAGGAGGCCAACATGTTAGAATAGATTGCTTTAAGCATTCTCAGGATGAATACCTACTTAAAAGACATCCTGATGGGCAGGTCAGATTTATTGTTCTATCAAAATATTCTAAATGTGGAGTTCTATGACATTCCCTAAAGCCTTGTCCACTTAGTCTGACAGGTGGAAATGGGGATGGAGAGACACTTGTCTTCCTTTTGCTGAAAGCAGTTTTTTTCCATAATAGACAATAGAATGGAATAGATTTCAATTAGCTTTTGATCTAAATAGAGAAACACAATAAATAAACATTTTTTTTCTTCAGAATTGTGCAGAGAATGCTCCCAGACAGTACCCTGACTAAACTTTGCTAGTTTTCAGAGGCATCAGGAGGGAAAGGTGATGGAGAGTTGGGCAAATGTAAATGTAAGCCACCAAGAGTCATTTTTAAGTTTGGCAGCATAAATTAAATGAATGAATGATAAATTAAATGAATGAATGAATGAACGAATGAATGAATGAAAAACAAAAACAGTGTTACATTGTAAACTCCATTCTTTTCCTATGTGCATCATCATATTGCATGCATGTATGAAAGAGACAGAGCTTGCAGCCTGATGGTATGCATGCATTTATCCCAAGCACTAAGTTGAATAATTACACATGTATCAGCTTTATTTGGCACTAGGTCTTTGTTGTTGATAATGTGTTAATATGTTTAGTTTTATAATTTTAATATGATTGTATATGTTGTTTAACTTTTTATTGGAAGTTATACAGAGCTGATTGGAAGATGGGTAAGACAGACAGACAGAAAGATATTTGATGAAAGCTTCAGATTCTGTGGAAACACTTGGCTACTCTCTATTTTTGGGAACTTTGTGGACATACACTCCTACCCTAGAAATTATGGAGTTATAAAGGAAGTTCTACATCATTCCTTTCCCCTTTTAAGAATGAAGTCTCAACCTGTATGTAGAGAAAATGGATCAGACCACTGATGACTGAATTAAATTCTATATGATTAAGGGTCTATCTTTTACTGCTGTGCAAAACTTTCAGAGAGAAAGTTTCTTGAACTGTTAAAGCAGCCATGTTGTTAGCAGTGCTTAGATAGCTACTTCAAAAGCTGTTTCCAGCTCTCTGCACAATTAGGTGTGAAAAAAGCATACCAATAGCAACTGCTGAAATAGAGTCTGAAAGAGCCACACACTTGCAAAGGACATGCATTAAAGATTTGAAAAGAGAGACTTCGTACACACTTCTATACATTCTGAATCATTGCATTCAAAGCTTTTGTAAAGCTCTGCTATTTTTATTCTGAAACTCTAAAATTTACAAATAAATGTCTATTCTTGAGGAAAGTTGATAATAAATAGCTGCACGGTGTAAAAAACAGTAAAACCATAATATTGGGAAGCAGACAATAACTGAGGAGAGCATTGCATATAAATATTGCATTTGGAATGATGATGCATAAACTAAATACAAGCTGTTTAATAAGGACTTATTTTTAGACACATTTAAGTTCTGGACTTAGAAGGTATTTGATTCTTGTGTTCAGCTACATTGATTAAATAAATGCCTTTCAATTCTCCAAATGCTCCCTCATGTGGCTTCTTTGTACTAATACTGGAACATCTTTGACATCATGGAGGTTGTACCTCTCTGATAGAAAGTGAACTGAAATAATATGATGTCTATCCATCATATAGACCTTCTACACTTGAGAATATGAAGACTTCCTGGGATTCTGTGTAACTTTCACTCCTCTGCAATGCTGAGGTAACACAAAGTTCATCTGATACTTCTGACTACAAATTAAAGAGTGTGCTTCCAAGAGGTGCTCAACTACAATAGAGTATATACATAGCAATGATCTTTTTAAAATAGATGAACACAGTGTCACTATTTTGAAAAGGTATAAACTTGGAATTAAAATAAGCATTAAAAATAAGACAGTGAAAAGAGAGGTAAGATGTTTATGTATGGAGACAGAAAGAATATTCTCAGAATACTAATGGAAATCAATATGTCTATAAGGTATTGGAAACAGAAATGAATTCTGGCTTTTGGGAAAAAATATTTATGATTATATGACAGGCAGTGGTGGTAAGAAAAGTTTACTTCTTCACCATTGTTGCATCTTTAGTGAATCACCCAGCAGTTTTCTCAGGTAGGCCAGGCCACTCAAGATTAATCCCACAGTAGACTCAGTTTATCAATTAGCAGCTATTATGATGAAGACACAGTGGCTGAGTGGTTAAAGATGCTGGCTTGTCAGCCAGAAGTTCAGCAGTCTGAGTTTGAGACCCAGGCACTATGTAACATGGTGAGTTCCCATTATTTGCCCCAGCTCCTGTCAACCTAGCAGTTTGAAAGCATGTAAAAATGCAAGTAGATAAATAGGTACCACCTAATTTGGTGGGAAAGGTAACAGTGTTCCATGTGCCTCGGCGTATAGTTATGCCAGCCACAAGAGCACCGAGGTGCCTTCAGACAACGCAGGCTCTTTGGCTATAAAACAGAGATGAGTACCACGTCCTAGAGGTGGACATGACTGGCAAGGGAAAACTTTACCAAGCTAATATGATACATTAACAGTGCATCTTGTGGGTAAATCATCAGTCCCTAATTAGATTCCACAATTAATTCAGGTGTTGATGCATTTATGGAAATATTGTCTGGTCAAAGTTTACAGTATCTACTTCATTTATTGTGCCCTGTATTATAATGGTATGTGGGAATGACCTTAGGAGCCAGAGTGAAGAGATATAGCCAAGGGAATGGCCAGAAAAATTCACATTTATCCACATTCCTGCAGCAGGAATGTGGATAGGACAAGAAGCTCAGAAGATACCCTTCCTAGTTTGGGGGTTGTACAGGATATGAGGTGGGAGGGGGAAGTACTGTCAGGCTTGCAAAATTCCGCTAATGAAGCTTTACAATAAATAGAATTAGCTCACCTGGTCATGTTTCCTGTCTAGTTTACCTTGTAAGGCTGACATTAAATGGACCAAATGCTCAGGTGATAAAACCTCCTTGTCCACTGTAATTTAACTTTAAGGAGAGAAGGTCATAATGATTAAGTTCAGGAAATGGACAATGCTTCTTTGCAAGAAATAAGTATATTCACCAAAATTTTAAAGACTCTCTTTGGACCATGAGATTTTGGATAACTACAGTATATTGGTTTCTTGCAAATATTTCCACCTTAGGCAAAAATAGCAGTCATCTAGCAACAAAATATGCTTGAAGGAATCTGTTTATGTTGATCTTTTCACATTGCTTTTAGATATGGTTATAGCACAGAAACAGCCTTCGGTGTCCTTCTTTGGTGGTCTCAGCTCGGAAACAGACAGGAGCACTGCTATTATGTTGATTATTCTTCACGCTATTAATTATGGGATACTACTAAAGTAATGGAGTAGGGAAATAGAGTCTCTACACTTTGGTGGTTTCGTTCCCAGCTAAGGAACCACCACAGAATGGGCTTGGAAATGTCTTTTCAGGCCTGAGTTTTTAAAAACTCAATTTTTCTCCCTTTCATTCAAGAGCAACATGAAGCCGCTGAAGCATGAAGCATGGTAATCCAATGATCTGGGATTTGTTATCAATAGACAGATGACATTCAGCTCTCTCTCCCTCTTTATTCTTGTTTAGGAAGGCTGGCTATTTGAGGCTGTGATGAATTGGAAAAGGACTAATAATCAGAAACTGAATCTGGTTAAAAAAGAAGACGCTATGGATAAGTAACTCGTATAGCCAAGAATTAGGAAAACATTCTGTACTGGATGAAATAGAATTCCTTTTAAAGAAACAATTATGTAATTTGGGAATTCCTCTTGATTCCAGTCTATGACTTGAGCAGCAGTGGCCTTCATTGATAAGGACAGCTTCAGCTGATATACCAGCTGTGATCCTACCTAGGCTTAACTTTATAATACATCTTTAATAACATCTTAATTAGAAAATTAAAATGCACCCTACCTAGGCTATTCCTGTAGATCACTTAGAAGCTACAACTGGGCAGAATGCTTCTGCCAAAGAAATGATGGCTATATGGAGCTACATTACACCAATCTTGAAAATGTAACTGTGGTTGACTGGGAGCCCAATTTGTTGACCACAGCTAAGAAGTGCTAACTGGCTTAGAACCAGAATCATAAAATACTATCTCCCAAATCATCCAAATTATGCATTAAACTCAGCAGTGAAGACCCTACCTATTTGCACCGACAGATTGTCTCAAGGAACAGAATAGGATTTCCCAGTTACATCATTCCAATTATGGAGCTGCCTCCTAGGAGCTGTTTGCCAGTCTCTCCCCATACTTAACCCCAACTATAGGGCCAAACTGAGTTTTCCTATTATCAATTCTACTTTTCAGATTTTTTTTAAACTGAGCTTTATTTTTAATTTGAGTCTTATTATTTTTAATTTTTGATTTTATGTTGATGATTCAATTTCAGATTTTCATAAATCACACCTTTCCTATATTCTGTTTGGGTTTCTCTGAGAGGATAAGGAGCACAGAAATAAACTAAAATAATAAACAAAATATGAAAATAAGCTCATTTAATTCTGAAACTAGAAAGGTAGCCTTTCTCACAGAACTTGAATTTTTCACTCAGCTCTCAAGCAGAATTGCTTTTTAGTAAGGTATCTGGCATATTAGTTGGAAGAACTGGGACCAGGCTTCTCCAAATGCAATGGGCTATAATTTCAGCCCTTCCTGAAGCAGAAGCCATGGGATCAGGTAAGAATGGGAGCTATGCAGCACTGTAACAGAAAAGGCTAAGTTAGAGAAAGTTGTTATTCTTGCCATAATGAAGATTTAAATGCAAACAAAATCATTGTCTCAGCCAAAGATTTCAGCAACTCTTGTTTCTTAGAAATTTTGTTCTAGCTTAAGTTACTGTTTTGCATGTAACACTAGTGCAAAGATGTATCCCTACTTTTTCATCTCTCTCCCCTTTTACCAATCCACAGTGAAAGTTAAATGGAAGTTTATTTGAATCACAAAAAAGGGGCTAATGCCCCTTTGAACATGGTTGTCTTATTGATAAAGATATTAGATAGATATTAGTTGAGGGGAAATCAAGAATACATACAAACTATGTACTAGATTTAGATCTACATCAGCTTCATAGTACAGTACTTTAGCACATCTCACATATATTGGGAAGGCTTTTTTATACATTAAAAACTATTGAGAGTTTTACAAAAACTAACACAAACTAATAAAAAGCAAAGGGAAGGGAAGGGAAGGGAAGGGAAGGGAAGGACAATGTTTCTGATTTCCCTTCCAGAAAATATAAGCACAATTACAATCTCTTATTTTATTATTTAGTAATTTATGTATGGCTGTGAGAGCTGGACCATAAAGAAGTCTGGACATCGAAGAATTGTTGCCTTTGAATTGTGGTGCTGGAGAAGACTACTGAGGGTCCCTTGGATGGCAAGGAGATCAAACCAGTCAATCCTACAGGAAATCAACCCTGATTGTTCATTGGAGGGACAGATAACTGAAGCTGAAGCTCAAGTACTTCGGCCACATAATGCGCAGAAAGGACTCATTAGAAAAGATGTGATGCTGGAAAGGATTGAAGGGAAGAGGAGGAGGGAATGGCAGAGGATGAGATGGTTAGATAGCACAGTAAGTGTGATGGGTGTGGGTTTGGATGGACTCCAGGAAGCAGTGCAGGACAGGGAGGCCTGGTGTGCTGCAGTCCACGGGGTCATAAGAATCCGACACAACTGTGCAACTGAACAAGGGAGGGAAAAATTGGAGGTTCCTCCTAAAATCTACGGTCATTTCCACAGTTTTAAGTGTATTCAACTGTAAGTTGTTCCAACTACACCACAGGGCCAACTGATCAACTTCCCATCTGTATACAAGCTCATCTCCATCTCTGAAACCAATGATTGTTGTGTCATTTGCAAATTTCACTATTTTGACAAAAGGGGTCTCCAGAGGTGCAGATATTGGTGTAGAGGGAAAAAAATAGCAGAAATAATATACAACCCTGAGGAGAGGCAGTACTAATTGTCCAAGTACTAATGGCTGTAATTTTCCCTAGCTTCACCTGTTGCTTTATCTGTCAGAAAGCTGGCAATCCACATACATGTATGGGCAGGTACAATGAGCTGAGTCAGTTTGTAGTGAAGAATGTTTGGGATGAAGGTATGAAAAGCTGAGCTGAAGTTCACAAAAAGGATCTTCAGTTAAGTCTTTGTGGAGTCAAGGTGTTGCAGGATATAATATAGTGACATATTGGTAGCATCATCTGCTGACCTGTTTGCCCAATAGGCAAACTGCAGAGGATCTAACAGCAGATCTGTGATTGATTTCAGATGGGTCAGCTCTCAAAGGTCTTCATAACTACAGATATTAAGTTATGGGTCTGTAATCATTCAGCCCACTGATGGAAGTTTTCTTAGCAGCAGGGATAATAGTATAAAGTCCAAATGAAACAATGTAGGTAATAGGATAATAAATAATTTGAGAATCAAGTACTGTAGTTTCTTTGGACAGCCACATTAGGTTAAAATACGTTTGCAAGCTTATAGCTTACTATATTTCATAAACCCAGCCAGAATTGTTAGTTGATGACTCAATATGTGAATCTAGCCACTGGATAATTAAATGGTGCAGTTATCTGTGAATCAGTGTGTTGTAGAAACAGTAATCTGGGAGTAAGTCCCCTATGGTGTAGATTTACATTTCTGTAAATATCATTAAAAACAGGATGAGAAATTATTAGTCTTGAAAAATTGAATGGCTAACACTGAATTTATATAATATGCTAACCTAGAATCCAGAGTTAATAAATCCACAGTTCCAACTGTATGATACTGAATTGCTTGGTAATGTATTAGCCTGTGGTATGAATCCAGGCTTCATACCAGGCTGTAATTGCACTGGTTTTAGATTAGCATGTTGTAGGAACGCAGGTACAGTAATTCCCAGTTAAGGCAAGAGCAGACTATCTTTCTGTGGCCAAGGTACCCTGTTATTTTTAAGGTGCTCACTTACAGTAAATCTGAGCTATTTTTCTCTTGAAACAATTGTCAACATGATTAAATAAGACATTATTTTGAGCCACAAATATTCTAGCCTAAGTATTTATCAAATATAAATGTAATAAATATCATTTTAGCCCCTAAGATTTCAAAGTACAAATGCCTGTAATAATCATACTTGCTCTGAAGAAAATAACTGATTTTAACAGACCTTCATGTAAAATGCAGTTATCTGAGAATAGTTGAAACTCCTCCCAGATAACTGACTTGTGCTGTACTGCAGGGGACTTCACGGACGGATATATATGTGGTGCTTTGGGGCAAGAATTCAGGAGGGACTCCCAACTGCCATCGTCCAGAGTATTTTTTTCTTTTCCCAGAAGAGTCGATCGGGCTGGGGTCTCTCAGGCCATCCCTAAACTGGTCCGCCGCAGGTACGTCTGAAAGAACACACTACCCACGCCACCAAGCATACGGTCCGCATCGCAAAGACGCGTAACGGCTCGAAGGCTGAGGCAATATCATATAAAAAAAGCTATTGGCTCTCGCCCGTCACGTGACGTGGATGAGCCCGTGCGCGCTTCCGGATATCCCTTTTCAAATGTTTTGAAATCGCAACATACCAAGGAGCGGCGCGCGCCTTTGAATGAGGTAAGGCGCGGCTGCGGAAAGACGAGGAGGTCGAACGGCCCCGTCGGTGTAGAATATTGGGTCGCTGCTAGGAAACATCACGAGAGGCGGTTTTTTTTTTCCTGTTGCGACTGGATTTCGTAGTGATTTCGTAGTCGGCAGGGTAGAAGTAGTAGGACTTAGAGGCGATCACGCAGAAAACGCGCCCTTGTTAGCCGTGTGAATCTGCTCCCCCAGAAGTAAAACAAACAAGTTACTGAGTACTTAACGTGAAAACGTTGTGGCTGCTACCTATGCTTGTAAAGAAGGGCGTTGTAAACGCTGTTTCCATATAGAATTGTATTGCGGACGTGTGTGCGGGCATGCAGTGTGTGAAAGGCTGAGATGGCCACATTAGGTCGCTTTAAGGTAGGAGAGCTTTATAGCTCCTTGTAATGCGTTACCCCTAAGTAAACTCAGGTTTGGGGATAATAAGGTTGTTGGTTAGATATAATTGTTGCCTGGAGCAAACCTGTAAGTATTCTTATGCTGGTGTTCCAAATTAGAGACAAGAAGCAGAAATTTAGGAACGCTTGTCCGAAACTAGTGCGCACTAATCTTCCCCCGAAGCTTACGTTCTGGAAAGCCTACATTTTTGGAGAGCTCAAACTGGATCATAAATAAGACCAGAAACCAATCCAACAAGCATGCTATTTCAGTTTATCCTTTTGCTGTAGCTAGGTAAACAGATACTGGACTGCATGACATCCAATAGATTTATATAAAAGTTTAGCTTAATTAGGTGTCATTGCACTTGCATTTGAACAAGTGAGCTGCAGCAAATAAAATAGCTGGAAAAGTTGCTGTCTCCTGATCTTTTTGCCACCATAGAATGATATGGTTCTCAACCTTTCTTAAGCAATAACACTTAGATTTTCTAAAGATGTAACTTATCTCTGCCCTATTTTTATCTTCTTTTTCTGTTTTCCTCAGTCTTAATTAGCAAGTGTTTTAATCCATCCACTTAAATATTTTATGGCTGAACTGATGGTTCCGTTTCCTTGGGAAAGCATTTGTAAGGAGGGTAATTTATTGATCTAACTTGGTACCATCTTTTCTCCTCTATGATAGATCCCCTCAGTATATTTGAGTTAATATTAAATATTAAAACTATAAATATATCAATGTGCATGTTCATTAACTTATAGTTGAAGATCAAAAGTGAAGGAGGCAGAAAGTTTTGTTTTTCTGGGCCCAAGTATAAGCCTTCCTACATAATCCATTCATTATTCATTCATTCAATCATATTCAATCCATCATTTATTCCACCACCACTAGGCTTGCTTACATAATCAGTGCAGCCTGCAGTGAATTCACCTGGGGTTGCTGATTGTTTTCACCACTGCCTTTTTCCCTTTTAACTAGGAGCAAGACTGGAAGAAGAAAAATGCTTCCCCCAATCTGTTAATAAAAAAAATCAAGGAGATTTAAATTCAGCAAAGTTGGTTGATTTGCAAAGATTTAGGCCATTCAAAGCATATTATCAGATTACAACTCTTAAAGCAATAAGCACAAAAAACCCACCTTGTTTCCACATAGTGTTTGTAAAGGAAAACAACAACAAAGAAAAACCTGGATAAATGTTAGGCCAGAGACAAAGGATTGCTATTTATTTCATTATAGTATTTATATACTACCTGTCCCACAGTAGTGACTCTGGATGGTCTACTGACAATCTGATTACCATGCCTAGGAATGCATCCATTTACTGACAGCCTTCCACAAATCCAGCAGGATCAGGACCAATCTAATCTTGGGGAATAGTGTTCCAGCCAGCACCTTGAATTGCATGCAGAAGCACCCTGGAAGCCATTGCAATTTGCAGGCAGAGATGTAACATGCACTCATCAAAGCAAGTTCATAACTGCTGGTGCTGCTGCATCTACCAGCTGCAATTTCCAGATGCTCTTCAAGGGTAGCCCCAGATAGATTGCATTGCAGTGATCCCTTTGAAAGGTAATTAAGGCATAAGTAGTTCTAAGAGTAAGTATAATCAAAAGAGTAGATAAGCTTATCAGAATGGGGACTTTGCCTCTTGGAAAAATAGTTGTGAAGGATTTGAGCAACGTTTTGAATGTGTTTGAATTAAAAACTAATGCAATCTAACCAATTACCAACTGATCTTTGGTAACTTACATGTTCTCTTGCATCTCTCTTCAATATATGTATAATACTGATCTTTTCCAAACTTGAGGATTTAGAGCCTAATTCTATATTTGATGATACAGAGCTACTGGAACTCCAAAAGCCTCTTGTAACTGTTTAGTAGGTATTTCATCTGTGCATTGTGCTTCCCTATTAGACAATTGGTCTATTTCACTTTCTGGATAATCCGTTCAAGTTAACTTCTGGATATACAGTGGTGCCTCACAAGACGAGTAACTCTCAGGGTGAGAAACTCGCAGGACGAGCAAAAAATGTAATCAAAAAATATTCTGCTAGACGAGCCGCAACTCACGAGACGAGGAAACTTCGTGCCAAACCTTGCGCGTCATCAGTAAGCGCGCTCTGTAT
>JANHZU010009113.1:11216-27529 GCA_032468055.1 Acrochordus granulatus | reverse complement strand
ATAGACATGCAGACTTAAGTTGGAAACATTGTATAAGTGTTGAGATGATAGATAGATAGATAGATAGATAGATAAATATTGTTTTGTATCAGTAATGTGAAAAAGAAGGTACTGTACACCCTCTGAGTTCTATGGTTTTATGTATCAGGATGTAGTAAAAATCATCTGGTGCTTAGCAGTTCTTAAAAGTAGGTAAATACAACCTCAGATGAAGAACAACACAAGACATATTACATCATGTCATCATTTATTTTACAAAAAAAGCCAAAATGGAAACGCCATGTGTGAAAAAGTAAGGAGCGGCCACGTACTGCTGATCAAGTGCCTTGATCAACTGATCATCAGCAAGTGTGACTACCTCTATAAAAAGTTTTAGGAGTCTGCTGATCTCCAGCATTGAGTGTGTGTTAACACAATGCCAAAAAGTAAAGACATCAGCATTGATCTTTGAGAAGCAATTGTTGCTGCCCATCTATCTGGGAAGGGTTAGAAGGCCATTTCCAAACAACTGAAAATCCATAATTCTACAGTATGGAAGATTATTCACAAATGGCAAACATTCAAGATAGGCCATTCTTCCCAGAAGTGGATGTCTCAGCAACTTCACTCCAACGTCAGACCGTGCAATGCTCAGAGAAATTGCAAACAATCAAAGAGTGACATCTCAGACTCTATAGGCTTCAGTTAGCATGTTCAATGTTAAAGTTCATGAGAGTACAATTAGAAAAAGACTGAACAAGTATGGTTTGCTTGGAGGGATTGCCAGAAGAAAGCCTCTTCTCTCTAAAAAGAACATGGCAGAACAGCTTAGGTTTGCAAAGTTGCATCTGAACAAATCATGAGACTTCTGGAAGACTGTCCTTGGACAGATGAGACCAAAGTGGAGATGTTTGGCCATAATGTATAGTGCCATGTTTGGTGAAAACCAAACACAAATCTCTCATACCAACCATCAAGCACGGTGGTGGAGAGGTGATAATTTGGGCATGTTTTGCAGCCACAGGATCTGGGCACCTTGCAGTTATTGAGTCAACTCCTCTATATCAAAGTACTCTAGAGTCAAATGTGAGGCCATCTGTCTGACAGCTAAAGCTTGGCCAACGTTTGATCATGCAGCAGGACAGTGATCCCAAGCACACCAGCAAATTTACAGCAGAATGGCTGAAAAAGAAAAGATTCAAGGTGTAGCAGTGGCCCACTCAAAGTCCAGACCTCAATCCAACTGGCATGCAGAAAGCTCTGCATAAACAACTACCCCAGTCCTCAATGAACTGAAGCAATGTTGCAAAGAAGAGTGGGCCAAAATTCCTCCACAATGATGTGAGAGACTGATAACGTCATACAGAAAATGATTACTTCAAGTTATTGCTGCTAAAGGTGGTCCTACAAACTATTGAATCATAAGATTCAAAATCACATGGCTTCTCCATTTTAGCTATTTGTCCAGTAAATGATGACATGGCGTAATATGTATTGTTGTTCATCTGAGGTTGTATGTACCTATTTTTAAGATCTGTTGAGGACCAGATGATTTTTACTATGTAAAACCATAGAACTCAAAGAGGGTGTACTTTCTTTTTCACATGACCCTAGTTCATATGTGTGTTTTGTTTTTGTCTTTTTAATGTTTTTTTTGCAATTTTAGTTTTTGTATTTTATGTAGTAGAAGAAAAACAACAAAAACTTATATTAAAAATCTCCCAGTGATAACTTTATAAAATTATACAGAATAATATTAAAAAATAGCATTTAATCGTGTCAATATAATGCTGCAGTAGAACAGATCTGTGTTTAAAACTGATCACTTCCTTTGCCTAATAGTAACACTATTATAAGCTGTCCTTAGGTAAGTAAGTTAGTAAGGTCCAAGGTGATCCAATTTCCACAGCCTGAGTAATTTATACTCACATACATGCGCTTGATTCCATGGGAAAATACAAGAGGCTTAAATCTATTGCATATTTGTTATTCTCTGGAAATCCTTCTCTTCCTTAAATTTAATTTGGCATTGCTGATTTAGTGTATTTGGGATTGACATACACAAATTTAAGGATGGAAACCTACCTTTACTTAGAAGAAGTAAAATGCTGAAATGTAGAATTTAGCTCCAGCTAGGATATGATTACATATCTGGCAGGTGGTTTCTGCAGAATGTATGAAAAACTCCTGTGCTTATCAACTTTTTAAAGTTAGAAGTAGGTTTTTCCTATTTTTTAATTATGTTATGAGAATACATAAAATAAAACAACATGTTATTCCATTTTGTCTTTCTGATCATGTATTCACTTACATGTAATGTTCTTGTATTTAAACCTGCTGCAAATAAAATAACAGTAACCATTTTTCAGTCTCCTATCTCATTAGGAAACCACTGGGGACATCCTGCAATTGTAAACTTCCTCTGTTAAAAGCCGAATTCTTGGCATAATTTTCCACCAAACATTCCTACAGTTTGAGGGATCTTTTACCTCAGATTCTTCCTGGATAGCGTTAGCATGAAGTCTTGATGCCAGCATGACTATATTAAGAACAGGCAATTAAAGGGTAAAAGATCCTGACAGTGACATTTACATCAACTGAGTTGTTTATATGATACATAGGATACAATTACCCAAAGAGATGGGATTCACACAACAAGCTATATTACTATATGATTATTTTGTGGTTCGGTATGTTCTATGGAATCTGCTGGTGTTTCCACTTCTTTGTTTTTATTGTTACTATGTAAAAACTCTGACTAAAGACTGTTTTAAAAGTGCTGTATTTTCTTCTTTTTTCTTGTACGTATGTATATTTCCCTGTTGCATTTAGAAAACATTAGTGGTTTGTTCTAGATGAGCTGGCTTTTTGAGCTGAAGCTGGAAATGATAAAAAAATGCATGATCATGAAATAATTTTCATAAGCAAGTTAACAGTCTATATGTAAGATAACTGCTGCTATGTTTAATTACCTTTGAACCATCGACATCCTGGGAAGAAAAAGTTACCTTGATGGTAATAGAAAGTATTCTTCCAAGGCTAATTAATTCCAAGTCTGGATATGGGAGCTGTGTTTTTTTATTTTTAATATATAGGTGAGAAGGCATAAATAGTGATGTATTCCTGGTGCTGCTTTCTCCTTTTTCTGCATGTCAGGGAAACAGATGTCAAGCTTCTATTTCCACTTACTGACAAACCATAGTTAATTATTGAAAATTATATGGCAAACTCATTTGTTGGAAATGTGAATTAGATGACCTGCATTGTTGACAAATTACAATTAGGTGTTTACTAGTACATTCCAATAAAGGGTTTTGCTTCCAGGGGTTGTGCTCATCTGTTGAACTCCATAGTTAACAAATATTATTTGAAAGAAATTAAACTTCCAATTGAATAAGATTTAGAAAATTACCAGGAAACACTGTAGTTTCCTAAGCAAGCTAAAATGTAAGCAGGAAATATTTTACTCAGGAACTTAAGGAAGAAGGCTTTTGTAGGAGCTATTGTCAACTTAGTTTTTGCAGTTACTTTCCATCCTGGGTGCAATTATATAAAAAGGAATAGTCTCTGCCAAAACCATGTTGCAGAAAGAACACTTTGCCTACATCTTAATCTAGAATAACATAGCTAAAGTTATATTATTTTGGAGTGATTCAGTGCAGCCAGAGACAAAAAGATTTCTTAAGAATGAAAATATTATTTTAAAATAATGTCATAGTCTTCTTTAGTGCTAACACCCTAGTAGCTTAGAATTACAAGTTACATAATTTGGGCTGCAAAATGGTTTTCACAAAAGAATTTGAAGGCTTAAAGTGAGGATTCCCATGTCTCTACATCAGTCCTTGATATAAACAAATACAATATGCACCTGTTGGTAACCTGAATTTTTACAGTCTAGTAGTTACATTGAATTATTGCAGGAATCTTCCATTAAATAAACATGAAATCAGTGGATCTGTAGAAAATATATGCAGGTCCTGCAAGTGGTAAATGAGAAAAGTAAAAATCATGGATACGTTCCTTGCACTTAGCTATACAATGGTCTGCTTAGTTTTGGCTTAGTTTGATGTATGAATCCAGGCATCACTGATTAATTGAAATTTTTGTGCAGGCAACTTTTGCAGCTGGTTGTTTTCAGTAATTTTTCAATTACTGAAAGCCAGAAAAGATGTGATCATGATGATGTGATAGAATCACCAAAAGAGGCAGAAATGGAATTTCTGATCTTACTTTTGATGCATAATTTTGTGTATATCTGCATATGCATACATATGTAAAAGAGATTCTGTGTGTCTCCTTTACTGCTCATTTTTAAAATGTGTGAAAATGCATCATTATAATTCAGAAGTTTACCACATAATATGGGGTCTAAAGGACCACAAAATGGGGGAATAAATGCAGCTTCCATGTGTGAACTAGTCTGCAGTGCTTCATTCAATAAGGTGGTGTTGAAAAGAGCAATGGTTCTGGTAGATACAAAGTAAGAAGGTCGATACATTCAGAATCGATTATACCATCTCATTTGGCCTAATGTTAATGCACCATAGTCCATGTACAGAACTTTCTCATGTGATGATCTTGGTATTTTCTGCCTTGTTGAAACTGGCTGCTGTTAGCAAGTGAAGGATCCATGTTTGCTGTGCAGGTAAGGGGTAACTGCACAAGTCCCCACATTTGGCCTTATAGGTCTGGAAGCTAATGTAAGAATACAGCAGAGTGATCTTTTTTTGCTAAGTCTTCAGAGTGATCCTCTAACTGAATAACTTGAATATTGGCCAGAGATTTGCAGTTAATAATTAAAAATCTATCCTTTGGCAGGACATGTCTGGCTCTGTGCACGTAACAACGTGCAGAGAATCTACTGCTCGCTCATGACAGATTCAGTAAACTCTCTTCACTTTGTAAAAAGTTTCGCATCAGCAGTTAAAGCTAAAATAAAGTTGAAGCTTCAAGCTAATTATGTTTTCTGAAGGTCAGAAAACTGGAAAATAAGGAAGGCTTAGTGAGTCTCTGTGTTAAGTTAAAAGAAAACGTGGCCTGGGATGGGAGCAGGGAAAGAATAGGAATATGAGAAAAATAGGTCTCAAGCCACAAGTGAGGCAAACTAGAGGAAGAAAAAAAAAATGAAGTCAGGAAATTGCCAAAGGAAAGGAACTGTTTCTTAACTTTCCTATTTCAGACAGGATACTAGCTGGCATGAGGTTTAGATGACTGCTGAGTTTTACTGGCAAGATCTGTAATTTTCCTCAGCAGTCCTGTGCTGTTCTTCTTGCCTCATCACTAAGAATTTGAAGTGGTACAGACAAAATAGCAAAAATACAGAAAACAAATTCTTCTCTCCAGCACACTGGTAAAAAGTCCAGAAAAAAATGTGGTGCCAAGAGCCTCAGCTTGTCTTTCACAGATAGGCAGGTTTGCAGCTTGAAGGCCTGCTCTGCCTTCTTACTTGTCCCTTGAGCTGTGGATTCTGATTCCAAAAACCTTTTGCACTAAATGCAGTCCTTGTTCCATTGTTGCTCTGCATTTTTTCTTCTGCCGTTACCTAATCTGCTGAAGCTAGTCTAAAATCTTACAAAGAACCCTCTCACTCCATTGTGACAGTTGACTGATGCATTAAATGTAGGTGCATGTTCCACCCTAAATCCTAAGCATGGAGCCACTTTTATGAGTGGGTTGCAAGAGCTGCCTCTTGTCCTTTTAGTGCAGTAGTATGAGGGAAGAAACTGCCATGTAGACTTTGTTGTAACTCTCAGAAAGATTTTCAGGATAAGCTTAAAAATAAAATAATGCTTCAAACAGTGATTTTTATAGACATTACCACTGCAAAGATGATAGAAGGCAAAGTGGGAGGAGCGACCATCCAATCAGCTCACCAAATTACTTTTATTTATATACTTATGCAAGTTTATCGAGTTTATCCACTTCAGTCAGCAGTTTATTGAAAAGTTGGTGGTGGAGGGTTGGAGCTAGGAGTTCCACAAAGGTTAGTCAACAGTGTATAATTTATAATCATGCTTCTTATTTAATCCTGCAGCTTTTTAACAGCAATGTTTTTCTTCTCTTTCACTACCTACTAAGAGGTTAAACAACAAGTGGGAGCAGGGAAAATGGCCTTTTAGATCTGATTATTTTAAATAGTAGTATCAGGACTCGCAAATCAAGATTAGGATTCTGGTCTGGAGAGGAGGCAGATTTAACTTTTCCTGTGCATGCTGTGCTCTTGATTAAAATAATTGCCTCCTTTTGAAGCTATCATTCTTCCTAGAAGAATGGCTATCAACATGATCATACCTTTGTCAAAATGCTGCCTTTACCAGACCATTAGAAATAGAAGTCACCTTCCTTTCTTTGTATCTGGGCACCTACAGTATTTTGCCAGGTTTTTATCAATCATAGAGGAAATTGTAGTGTTGCAGAAAATATACTAGTTGATCGTATTTTTAAGTGCTTGAAGCCAATCTTGCAGCACAGTTTTGGTTGTGAATTGTATGTTTCATAATGTCATAAGGAAGTTACTGGTGTAGCCATCTCTAGCTTGTCTTTTAGATGTTTAGAGACTAACTGTTCCAATCCCTCATCAGCATGAGCAAAACTACTGGTGGCTGGGGATTATCGCAATTGTTCTCCCACAGAAAGGAGAATATCTGTTGAACATGTTGGATTAGTTTGCTATGTATCTATTCCTACGTGTGTTGAAGATTCATATAACTCATAAGACATTTAATACCTGGTTGGTTTCCTATATCTAATGCATAAACAAAAAAGCAATTTGCATTTTTAATACTTTTTAATGGCAATTATGGGATATTTTTAGATGATAATTAAAAGGCACTTAAAATATAATCTGTTCTGTATCCTTCATTGGATGCATATATGCTGATAAGTTCTATGGAGGGATCTGAGTTGATATGAGCTGCCTTTCATATTTTCAAAAGATCTGCAGCCATTATTTCTTGCATAGTGTTTTTTAACACTTAGTACACAGCATTATGTAACATCTGTTGAGAACCTCGCTACAATAATCCGCAGATAAACTGTGCATTTTAAGGGATTAATACAGCCATGGTGGTCCTAATTCAGATTGTTATGGTGGCAGTGTAGAAAGGATATAACTCTTCCCTCATATAATTTTGCCATGGAATATCCCCTTCTCCAGTTGATAGTTGCTGAAGTATATACATGGTAACTGATTATCTGAAACTGGTGGTTCTTCTGCTTTCCGCACTGTCCTCACTACATTTGCTATCCTAAGTAGGGTGGTGGGGAAATAAGGCATCTCTCAATGTCTGGTTTGTTGAGATTCATGTGCAGTTACACCAATGGATAAGAATTCATAGTAAAGACACATAATCATGGAGTGCAGTAAAAGTTAAATTTCCATAACTGAATAACTGTCCTTATATTTTTTGTAAATTTTTATGGAGCAGGACCTACTATAAATTTTCTTGTCTTTCTTCACTTCTCCTAATAATCATTTCAGAAAAGTAAAACTAAAAGTCTCAATGAGATAGCCTCAATCCATAGAAGAACTGGTTGCAAACATTAAAGGGAGAAAGGAGAAATTCTCTTTTCAGTAATTACAGTGTGACAGAACCAGAATCAAATATTTAGTTGTCCTGTTATGTTCCTCTCTCTCTCTCTCTATAACAAAGCAACACTTCTCAGTTGTCTTTTGGGTAACATAGCACATGCCATTTAATTACTCTATATGCAGAAGAAAAGGGAAAAATGAATAAAGTACTCCTAACATTGTCTTATATTTTAAATAAATAAATACAGGGCTTTTCCATGCTGGAGTGTTCAGCCATTTGCCAACCTGAGTAAATCATCTGCAAATCAAGGCAATTAAGAAAGCCTTTTGGATTTTAACCCCTTGCTTTACTTTGGCCTTAGTCAGTGACAGTCACTGGCTTCAATGTTGTGGGTGTGACTAGGAGATCAAAGCCCCACCTGAACTTAATGTGCACTTCATGCACATAAAAAGAAGCAGTACACACTGGCCATTTTGAAGTCTGTGACCACCTCTGCCTTAATGATGCATTGATATTCTTGATGTTTACACAGCCTGATTAATGATTTCCTCTGCTTCCTTAATCCTCCTGGATCTGTTTGTTTGCTTTAAAGAAAAGGGACAAAAATACTGTTCTAGCTTTCTACTAGTGAACTTGTTAAAAATATTCAGGGGAAGCAACCAGGGATTGGAGAGGGGAGAGCATTCATACCATAAGTGCAGTAGCTGAGTGGAGTGGTTGGCTTACATGGCACTGAAGTGCCGTCCCCTTGCTCAAATGCATCTTACATGCAGCCTTTTCCCATCTAGAAACTTGGAGTTCATGGGCAATTGCTGCTTGGCACAAGAAGAAATTTGAGCTCATTGGACAGGATCTAATTAGTAGAATCAGTGGATGAAATCAAAATGTGAATGGCTGAACATTAAACATATTTTGGGTGAGGACAAAACTGACCCTACCTAATCCAATGGTCATTCAAAAAAACAGGTAGATGTTTGGTGCCCCTTTTGTCTGTGTCCCCTCATGGCTGATTCTTTTTTATCTTAGTTAAATGCATGGTTGTCCTTCATTCTTGTGAAAAAAGGGTAATATTCAAATATAATAGTATAACTTATGGCTGGGTTGCAAAGTTCTGGTCCTATGTAATCCACCTGCTTCTAATGACCATCCTGTTTTGGGGAGAGAGATACTGGAAAGGGAAGGGAGGGAATAGGCACGTTGCAGAAAAGCTAGTTTATATTCAGATACTTTTTTGGCCAAGCATGGTTAGACATGCAAGGAATTTGACTCCAGTACAGTATCTCTCAGTATACTTGCAAGACAGCAGTATGTAACACAATAACATAAGCAATAAACAAAATTATGTATTCAGCACAAAAATGTGCATCCAAAGTATGCAGCCGATAGAAAAAGAATTTAGTAAAATATAGAATGAGAACAACCATCTATTGATAAGTATGTATACTCCTTAGTACTTCTGGGGTTAATTTAGTACTTCTGGGGTTAATTTAGAATTCTTTGCACTTTGTGTCCTGTATATAGCATGAGTTAGCTATTCAGCTGAATGATGACATGGGGGGAAAAACTGTCCTGTGTCTGCTTCTTTTGATATGCAACCCTTTATAGCACTGTCCAGAGGGAAGAAGTTTAAACAAATTATGTCCAGGGTGAGAGGGGTCTGCAGATATCTTCTCCGCCCTTCGCTAACAGATACACAAATACAATAGCACAATTACACAATAGCAATAATTACACAATGATGCTGGTTTGTATTATCTAGACATTACCAGGCTAGCAAATAATAGCTTAATTGGGGATTGACTCTCTGGAAGCAAATATAACTGTCATTTTTGTTTAATATATTCTTCTTGCTGATTTGTGAAACTGTTTTGAAGTGAAATGTAACTGGATGGGCATGAACATGCTTTTAAATGCCAAATCAGCCTGTAGTAAGGCTTGCCTTATTGCTGATTTGATTCTTGCAGAAAAGGCTGATTTGGCTTGTATTACCGAGACCTGGCTGGGCCCAGAAGTGTTGCTCTTTCAGAAATGTACCCAGCTGGTTATCCAGTATGGCAGCAGCCTAGACTACAGGGCTGGGGAGGAGGTATAGCTCTTGTCATCAGAGAATCTCTGGTGGCCTTCAGAGGCATGGCTCCACAAGTGCCTGCGTGTGAGACCCTTTTTCTTAGGTTGGGCTTGAGGAATCAGATGGGATTGCTCATGTTGCACCAACCTCTCTGCTGCATGCCAGTTTCCCTACCTGGGCTCTTGAACCTCACTGCAGGAATGGCAATGGAATTCCCCAGGCTGATAGTTCTTGGGGACTTCAATTTGCCATCCCTGGGGCTGGGGTCAGAGGTAGCTCAGGATTTCATGAACCCATGAACCATGGGCCTGTCCCAGGTTATCCAGGGACCAACTGAAATAGTGGTCACACACCTGATTTGGTGTTTTGTTGGAGCAGTGCCAATGTGATATGGAATTGGTGGACCTCTCTTTGATCTGCCTGTCATGATCAGATCACAGACTGGTGGCTATGAGTTTCTCTAGAGATGCACGCCCCACAGGGAGGCAGGACCTATTAGATTGGTCCACCCCAGTGACCACTGGACCACTGGACCCAGATGGATTTCAGAAGGAACTGAGGGTTATAATCAAATATCTGCCACATAGTCCTACTGAGCTTCTAGTTGTCATCTAGAATAAGAAGGTGACTGGAGGTCTGGACAGGATTGCACCCAAGTGACTCTTAACCCATAGACCTCTCCATCCCCCATAGTATACGAAGGAATTGAGAGGGATGAAGAAGATAAAGAGATGTCTGGAGCACCACTGGCAGAAGACAAAGAACAAACTTGACCAAACATGGATAAGAGCTGCTACCAAAGCCTACCTTGTGGTGATTCAGGAAGCAAAGTACAAATATTTCTCTGCACTAATTGAATCTGCAGATAATTACCCAGCAGTGCTCCTTAGGGTGACTTGCCTGCTCCTGGGGATGAGGATAAAGAGGTTTACCTGGAGGAATTTGCTAATTTTCTGGAAGACAAAGTCGCTCGGATTCATTCCCAGTTAGATGTTGGTGTGGTTGCTGGTCTAATGGAGGTACCAGAGGCATGTTCTTGTCTTGTTATCTGCAATTGGTTTGAGCCTGTTGTTCTTGAAGTGGGCAGGATTCTATGGAGTATGAGTGCAAGACCTGTATTTTAGATCCATGCCCCTCCTGGCTTGTGAAAGCTTCCCAGGAGATGACATGTGAGTGGGCTCTGGCAGTGATTAATGCTTCATGTGGGAGGGCCAAATGCCCCAGCCTTTTAAGGAGGCTGTGGTCCACCCTCTTTTTAAGAAGCCATCATTAGACTCCTGCCTATTTGATAATTTTTGTCCTGTCTCCAATATTGCCTTTCTGGGGAAGGATGCTGAGAAGGTGGTTGTGCTGTAGCTCCAGAGGTTCCTGGATGAAATGGATTGTTTGGACCCATTTCAGTCAGGGTCCAGGCCTGGATATGGGATAGAAACAGCATTGGTCATGCTTTTTGATGATCTCTGGTGAGAGCAAGATGAGATAGTGCATCCATCCTCACTTTACTTGACCTCTCAGCAGCCTTCGATACCATTGACCATGGTATCCTTCTGGAGCAGCTTCAGGGGTTGGGAGTGGGGAGCACTGATTCACTTCCTTTCTCTCTGGTCGATCTCAGTCAGTGGTGATAGGACACAAAAGATCTGGCCTTCATTGTCTCTTTTAGGGGTCCAACAGGGTTCAGTGCTTTATCCACTCCAGTTAAACAACTACATGAAGCCACTGGGTGAGATCATCTGCTACCATGGGCTGAGATACCATCAATATGCTGATGATACCCAACTGTATGTCTCGTGATACCATCAATATGCTGATGATACCCAACTGTATGTCTCCCATGGCGAGTTAAGTGATGCTGTGACCTCCCTCTCACAGTGCCTGGAAGCTGTTAAGGGCTGGATGGAAAGCAACAGGCTGAAACTGAAACCTAGCAAGATGGAATGGCTTTGGGTTTGGGGTTCTTTGGTTCAGGGAAAATTGCTGTCTTTGATCTTGGATGGAGTTGCACTGCCCCAGACAGCAGGTGGCAGTCATGGCCAGGAGGGCCTTTGCACAACTCTGTGTTGTGTGACAGTTACATCCTTTCTTGGACCAAGAAACCCTGCTCAGAGTTACTTGTGTTCTAGTTACCTCCTGTCTTGACTATTGCAATGCACTCTACATGGGGCTGCTCTTGAAAAGTATCTGGAAGCTTCAAGTGGTTCAAAATGCAGTGGTCTGCATGATTTTGTGCAACCTAGACTTGCACATGTGTCACCTCTCTTGCAGGAGCTGCATTGACTGCCAATTTGCTTCTGAGTCCAATTCAAGGTACTGGTTGACACCTTTAAAGCCCTACACGGCTTGGGACCAGGTTATTTGAAGGACTGCCTCTTCCTGATTGTATCTACCTGGCCCACCAGAGCAGGGAGGCAAGGAATGTTGTGGGTCCCCTCTCCTAAGGAGGTCCAACTAGTAGGACCAATAAGAAGGGCCTTCTCTGTAGTGGTGCCCTCAGTATGGAATATCAGCCCCACAGAGGTAAGGCTGGCCCCTTCTTTAACACTTTTTTTGAAGGGCCCTGAAAACATGGTTTTTCCAACGGGCCTGGGGATCCCAGAAACAGTTGTCACCAAGGGGGAGAGGAGTTTTGTATTGGGGTTTTATTTTCTGAGCCATCTGGAGTCACTGAGGGTGAGTAGGATGGCCATATAAATTTTCTTAAATAAATACATAAGCATGTTATTTTATTTATGCAATAAACTCACAGAGACCTACGTGGATCAAATGGAGGGGCACTAATGTTGCTGGGTTTTAATGACTGTTGTCCTGACCAAAGTGGGCTGGATGTCCTTTTGTCCATTTTAAATTCACTTTAACTCTTTCATAGCAAGCTGTTATCATTGTAATTCTTTTGCTAAAATAGCTATATTTTCAGTCATGAATGCATGTGCAGTATAACTGGTTAGAAAATCTTTATTCCCTAAAACATGGATGAACATATTCACAGGGGAACCATAAGTTCTTAGGTAAATATTTCAGAGCAGGTGAAAACCGCAAGTTCTTCTAAATTACAGGAAGTATAGGAAAGTATAAACATGCATGAATGAATGAATGTGCCCAGAAATTATGATCAGACAATCATCCAAAACTTACAGTTACAGCATATCCTTTTACTTCTGTCTGCTGTGCTTCAGCTTAGTTTCCTGGTTTGTTAACTAACATCATGTCCAAGTTCTCTGTTTTGCTATTGCAGAGAGGTTAAAGGTAAAGTTGGCATTCTGGAAGAGCAAGGGAAGTGAGAAGGAGCATGTATACAGGCATTTGGCCACAGCTTCATAAAATGTATTTCCTGAAACCTTAGGAAACTGTCGAGTATTTTCCAGATGAAAAATGTCCATCTGAAATAAGAGAATGAAACTACTTTTCCTGGAATGCAAATTAGGATGCATGGAAAGTTTCACTCAAGTAAACAACTGTAGGAATGCTGAAGGAAAATTGAATGAAGATAAACAGTTTTTTCAGGATTTGGGATAAGATTGCACATTTCTATTTGATGAATGTCATTGTATGTGATTATACTTAGAAAAAGTAAACAATTACTCTTTTTTATAACTGGAAGGGAATTTTCCTTTGTTATACTAAGGTGATATGGTTTGAATGCTATGTGAAAGAAAATATATAGGAAATGTGTACATCAGGGCATTTGAAGAGGGCAAAGTTCCTGAATGATATTTATTTCTCCAGTAACTGGTTCAAATTTATTGCAGAGATGTGTGATAACTAGTCTTCCCAAACTATTGCTATCCAGACTTACGACTTATAGAAAGGAAACAAAATTGGGAAGACAGTGTCTTCCTCCATACATTCTTAGAAATTGCTATTCTGGGTGTGGCAAGAAATCTTTAATAGAATTTAATAGATTTTATTATGGCCAGAATCAAATCTTTAATAGAGATTGTTAAACTAGGAATCCATTTTAAAGGAATCCATAACAATGTATTTCTATAGAATGAAGATTTACAATATTTGGGGACCAGGGTCTGCATTTACTCAGAAATATTACATTTTTAATAATCATAAATAAATTTAATCATTTCTCCTTTCTGGCAAAATAAAAATAGCAACTCACATTGTACTGTGGAAGATCACACTGAAAATATTACTTCACTTTACAGTTATAAAATGGCTGGATTGCATTTAGCTATGGGCTGAGTTTGCACATCCTACTAAACCTAAAAGTGCTTTGGGCTTAGCTTTATGGATGCAACCCAACCACTTGATTTATAATTTAGCGGGTTGCATTGATGAGGACAACATGGCTAAAACAGTCTTGTTTACTACTACATTATGAAGTGGGATTGAACTATTTGTGACTAATTTACTTCATTTAGTTCAGCGATATCAAAAACATGACTGAGAAATTTAATCTGGATGCAACCCACTTTATTTATTCTAGTATCGCTTGCATATTATATGAGAAGAACAAAGTAATTTAGTGTTCATTTTACTAGTAACTTTAGTTGGAGGATAACCATCTCTTTTTTCTCATTTCCAGAGCTCCGACATGGGAGGTAAACTGAGCAAGAAGAAGAAGGGTTATAATGTGAATGATGAAAAGACCAAAGACAAAGACAAGAAGGCTGAGGGAACAGCAGCTGAGGAAGAGGAGGCTCCAAAAGAGAATGAGCCAAGCCAGCAGACTACAACGGAAGGTGCAGAAGTGAAGGAGGATAACAAAGAGGAGGCAGGAGACAAGGATGCCCAGGGAGCTGCCAACAAGACAGAAGAGAAGGAAGGGGAGAAAGGTGTAAGCCCAGAAGAACTGAAGAAGCCAGAGCCAGAGAAACCGGATACTCTGGGTGACACAAAGGCAGAGCCTCCGAAGAGCACTGAAACCTCGAAGGAGGAGCCGAGCTCAGATGCTCCTCCAGCCAGCAGTGACACCCCCAAATCCTCAGAGCTCAGTGGTGATGCAACAGCTTCCCAGCCTTCAGAGGTCACAGCTACTAGTAAAGGAGATGACAAGGGTAAGGAGGAAGGGGAAGCCAAAAAGACTGAGGCTCCTGCAGTCCAAGAAACTAGAAGTGATGTGGCCCCAGCTTCAGACTCAAAACCCAGCAGCAGCAACGAGGCTGCACCTTCTTCCAAGGAGACCCTGCCAACAACAGAAGCACCTAGTTCTACTCCTACGGCCTCAGAGCCCGCAGCCCCACCAGAGGAAGCGAAACCATCTGAAGCTCCGGCAGCAAATTCGGATCAAACCATAGCAGTGAAGGATTAAATGGGACAGCCTATTGCAAAGCAAAATGAAATTAACCACTTAAAACAACCTGTCTCTTTTTTTTAATTATCTTTTTTCCCCAGCTCTACTAATTTGTTACGTAGCTGAACTGTATTGCCCAAGAAAACAAGCAAGCAAGCAAGCAAGCAAGAAGTGTCCCATTAAGTTGAGTGGGATGGGGGGATGGCTGACATGGGGTAATCTAAATAGTATTTTTGTGGGGGAAATATCTAATATAGTTTCTGCCAACTTTCCAAAAATCTCTGCATTTCATTAAGAAGACAACCCAGATTGTCTGAAAGTGCAGTACGCCTCTTTTCTCCTCCTTTTCTTTCTTTTTCTCCTGACCTGCTGCTCTAAATGCACTCCACTTATCTTTTCCTTCCTTCTCCCTAGTAGGGATGGGGAGCAATGATAGGATTAATTCTGCCTTCTGGGCTAGTGCCACACCAATCAAACCTTTATAAAAGCAGTATTTCTTGTGGGTTCTTTAAACATTTTATTTACAGGCTTTATCATTTTGTATTTTTTATGCAGTGGATGAATGGCAACTTTCAGACAAAACTCACATAGCTGTCAACATTTTTTCTCAATGCCAATCCTGCAATTCTTCTTCTTCCCCAAATATTTTTGGGAGTTAAAAATAGTTAAAAAAGCATTCTCATCCTACTTAGCCTACCTAGATTTCTCATGAAGAGTTTAATGCATGTCTGTGGTTGAGTGCACCTGTAGTTCTGTTTATTGGTCAGTGAAAATGAAAAAAAATCTGCGTTCATTGCAGTTTCCAGTTTCTCTTCCATTCTGTGTCACAGACACCAAGTCACCTCTCATTGGAAATAAACAAAAGAAAAAACAAAATGTACAATGGATGCATTGAAATTATATGTAATTGTATAAATGGTGCAACAGTAATAAAAGTAAAATAATTTAAAAAACATTTCAGGTGTTAGCGATTGCAATTTTATTTAGATTTACTTTTCTTCCTAATAGTGAGTCAGTGTGGTATAGTGGTTAAAGTGCTGGACTAGAAGCAGGGACACCTAGCTTAGGAAGAGAAGCCAGCTTTGTGCCATTCATCCAATCACTCTTTCCCAGCCCAGATCACGATAAGGTTCTGCCATGAGCCAGCAGATAAACAATAAAGAGCACATAGTGTAAAAACTATGAGTAGACACAGTACTGTAGTCAAATATGGGCCTGTCCCTTCTGGTTATCAAATTCTAGTACATTCCTCAAAAAGGAGGCCAGTGCTCTTTTGTCAAATCAGCATTTAGCAAAGTTAAAGCAATTGCTACTTCCCATTTGCAGGTTTTTGTTCAGAATGTTGACCAGATTGAGACATATCACTAAAGGAAGAGAGGCAAGCTGAGATCAAAGCAAACCAAAGCGGGAGAGAAACTGAAAATGGTTTGGAGCAGTTGGGAATCAGAAAATATACATGTAGAGTCAGAAAGGCAAAAAAAAAAAAAGGAAT
>JANHZU010009113.1:0-11116 GCA_032468055.1 Acrochordus granulatus | reverse complement strand
ATTTTTCATCAGATGTCAAAGAACTCCAATATTTAGTGTGGTCCTTGTGGGCCCAGGTGATGACTGAGCCATTATGGTTTTCTATAAATTAAATCTCAACATATTTTTTATGGGAGGGAATAGCTCAACTATATCAAGATGCCTATTAGCTATTGTGTCCCTATGATTCATTCATGTTAATTCATGTGTGTAGAAACCTAACTTTTACATGCCATGAGTCCTTCACTTGAGACTAAATATATGAAGGCTGGACAAATAGATTGTACAAGAAAGCAAGGATAAGGTGATAATTTGACATTCCAGGTTATTTGAATTACTCAAGGCATGAAATGCACTAAATTATTCATATCAGTGCTCTGTTTACCAGCTCTGCTTAAAAAAGCGAGAAGTGACTTTATGGCAAAGACTAAATGGGTACTTGCATGAGCAGTGACTAAGCAACCTCAGAACATGAAAATATAGAAGCGATTGGCTTAAAATGGAAGAAGACAATATTTACTTATTAATTTAGAAAATAAAATATAATACTTGCCTTAAATGATTAAAAGTTAAACAAAAAGTGGGAGTTCATGGTGAAACTAGTAATATGCTTAAGAATTCAAAAGACTTTACCTATCATATGTTGAGCATCCTGGGCTGCCCACCACTGGCACAGTGGCAGAATACATCCAACTTTCTTAGCCACATCACAGTGAAAAACAGTATTCATACAACAAATATGCCCCAGTCAAAAACTTTTGAGAAAAACTTTCCCAATCAGAAAAATAATGAAAATATAGGCAAGAAAAACTTTGTGAGTTGTGGTAATTTCAGTCCAAAAAGTCTGGATCTCTGGTAACCAAGACCTCCTTTTCCCATTTCCCCTTTAATTTTTGCATAAACATATCTTCTGTTTTCTGAAATCTTATTTCAAAATATAAGATATATTGAAGCCTCATTTAATAGACTCAAAGGGGAGTCTGGGAGGAGGGCTGTCACCCATGTCTGTTGAGTCAAAGACTATGACACTGTGCAGCACAGATTATGCAAATTATGTTCTTTGTGTCATCTGTGGCTTATAAAATGCACTCAGTTAAAGTCTATAAAAATCAAGTTATTTCATTATGTTCCAGGAAAGAAAAACAGATAAAAAATGAATCAAGCTGAAAAATATTTTTATAGATTAATTATATTTTAGCCATTCATTTCATGATCCTGAAGAGTCCCATTCAAAGATATGATCTTGGAAAAAGTTAGCTTTGTCAAAGTCTTATTGAAATTAATGAATTGTTAGATTGTGAAATGTTTATACAACTTTGGTGAAGAAATGATTGGTATGTAATGACACCTTTTAATCTATCACCTCCTACAAAATCCAAATTCCAAAATTATTGAAGGGCTAGTTGCGAGGACCTACACAAAATGCAATAAACCTTTCTTATAGATATGATGGAGACAGCTGATTGATAATCTTAACTGTGGACTGAAATTAAGACAGTTTTTTTTTAAAAAATATACTAGAACCAGGAAGGTTTTTTTGAGATGATGATGAACTAATTTCTGGCACTGAAAGACATATAAGGTTCAGTGATTGTTCAGAGGTAACTTTTTCATTAATTCTAATTAATTAATTCTAATTAATAGCTGCTCTAATACTATTGTATACTTTATAGACTTTGCTTGCCTGCTGTCTGTTGGTGTTGAGGTGGAAAACTCACAAATACTCCAAGAAGATCCAAAAATTTATATTAAAGCCACTTACAATGAGTCACTGATCTGTTACTATCAAGAGTGAAGAGCATCAGAGGTGCTCTAAGGTTAAGATTAAAGATACAGTTTAGATTTGATCATTGCCAAATAATTGTTTTACAATAATAAGAGATACAGAAATCTGGGCTTGTCTATGTCCAGAGGAAGTATTTTGAAATGCAGCGCACTTACCTTTGAAAAATGTGAATGCTTCAACTGATTGTTATTCTAACAGTTTGACCCTGAAACCCACTATGAATGGAGGAATTATAAACACACACATTATCATGATCCTTGAAAATGTTACAGTTTAAAGAGACACTCAGTTCAATCAAACTGATATTACAAAAGTTACAAAATCCAAGAAGTTGTAATGAAATAGTAGTAGTAATATATATAATGGAGGTGATTTGTAATGATTAAATTCATTGCAGTTAGCTGTATTGGCCTTTGCATTATACGGTCAAATAGACAAAGACAGGCAACACTTGAAATCCATGAATTCATTAATGGTACATGCAGAGTAGGAATCAAATTCCTTCCTCCTATAAAATTGAATTTCCCTCCTCAGTGCAGTTGGCTTTCTGAGAAAAGTCAAATCTTTCTGAGAAATCCCAAATCTTTGGGCCATTCTCAAGCATAACATGAAAAATGTGTACCAGTGGTTTCTATTTGAAAATGGTACAGAATGATTAAACCAGACTTTTGCTCTTGAATAAGCCTTTTAAATAAACATCTGGGAAAGGATTCATACTTTTAAAGGATATATAAAACAAAAGAAGTAAAGAAGTAGTCAAATAATTGGAATAGCTATTTGTCAATGTTTTGTTTAAAGTTGTTGCCAGGATTATCTCACTGATCAAACACAATGTAGTTCTTAGATGCTCTGGAAAATCTCATAGTTTGTGGATGTTTGATGGCTATCTTATGCTTTCATTATAAAGAAAAAAAATGCAGTGGGCCATAAATAGGCATATCATATTTGGGCTGCAAAGGTATCCCTGTGCTATAGCAGTTTGCCACCCTCTAGTGGTCATCCAGATTTCTGCATCCCAGATAAAAGGTCAATCTAAACCAGTGTTTCTCAGTCTTAGACATTTTAAGACGCATGGACTTATACTCTCAGAATTACCCAGTCAACAAAGTGTAGAAGAATGTTTTTCAAATGCAAAATGCACCAGCAACACTTTGGAAAATCACTTTCCAAATCAAAAGGATCACTTTGCCATTAATCAGGAAATGTGCATCTTTGTAATCAAGATTTGTGTCATGCCAAGTCTATTATATGGTCTCATGAAATGCCCATGCATTCTGCTAATGAAAGATGAGGGTTAACTGGGTATGTCTTTGCATGGAAGAAGGAGCAGAAAGGTGGAACCTGGAGAGAGAAGTGATAGGAGAAAAAAGAAAAGGACACCCATAGCTTTTTGAAAGGGTAAATTATTATTCTGTAAATAAACAAGAATTTCTGTATCTGTAAACAGAAACAACTTTATATCCCATATTATTTATTAACATTTATGGTTAAATAAACAATATTTAATTGTTTATATACAGTTACATCTGAGTAAATTAGAGAAGTATAAAATTATTTCTCCTTCTACACCATTAAGATGCAAATATTATTGGGAACCAAAAGGAGGTAAGATAGTATCAGTATTCAAATTCTATCACTTTGGAGGGATGACAGCAAGAAAAAATAGAAGAAATTATGCCACTCCTGATGGAGGAAACTGAACATTGCCATATGGTTTCTGCAGTATTCTCAGAAATAGTTTGTTTAGGCCAAAGGCCATCAAAGGGAGATGGTAAAGACTGAGAATTTAGCAGCATCTAGCCAAGCTTAACTGAACTTGAAAAGCTAAGCAAGGGCTGGTTAGTGTATGGGTAGGACATCATAATGAAACCCCAGCTCCAAAGGTTAGGCTGGGAAGTTGAATAATATCTCCAAAGAAAATGTTACCCTTTCCACTCCATCTACTATGAGAGTGGGAAAATGTCTATTTGCAAAATTGTTGATGTGCTACTCCCACAGCTCTTTAATTTATAATTTTTGTAATATTAAGTATAACAACAGAGCAGAAGCTTCAATGGGGTTTTAGTTTAATTATTATGAAAAAAGGGGAAAATCCTATACCTCTTAGTTATAAATAAAGCATTTTTCTGTTTGTGCATGTCTCTGTGTAACTTGTTATAAAATTAAATTATTAGCTTTTAAGTCAGCTTACTTAATGGTAAGAAGCAAATGGGAATATTACCACATAAACTAATAAAATGCAGTCCAAATTTCTAGTACTCTAGTCAGGATTTTCAACAATAAAATACTTCTAATCTTTTAAAAATAAGATTTCACCAACCAATTGTAAAACTGACAGAGAAAGCTTATTTTACCCCATCTTGAAGCACTGAAATTTTACAATCATTAAAGCAATGTCTGCTGAGCTCATGTTATTTCCAAATTATTGGCATATAATTCAAACAAATGTGAGCATTTACAAAAGCCGATTTGTCTTCCTGAAGATACATGAAATAACTTTTGTCCATAAGCAAGCCACTACAGTATCAATAGTGATGCAAAAAAAAAAAAAATCCACCAGTTCATGCTGGAGAACTCTGAAACCATCTGAAAATGCTAAAAATAGTTTGGATTATGAAATTCTAATTTCTGGAAGTAAATCTTCTGAATGGAAGCCTGAAACACTAAAACATCTAAAACACTGAAATATTTTGCCCCAACCATGTGAAAAAGGCTCTGGTTCTGTGGATTTGCTTCTGGAAACCATTGAATGACAAGATCTGGAAAAAATTGGCATGGTCCAGAGGAGAACAGAATGTTCTGGATTTCAATGGAACCATTCTTGAACCAGTGGGTTGTCCATCCCTATACAACACCATATCAAGTGAGTAAATATTGCCTATTGAGCACCCCATTTGAACAATAACCTATACTTATCAAATTGTTCTTCAAAATAAACAATATCCTAAAACTACAAATAATAAAGCTACAAATAATAAATATGTGGATTAATTATAATTTTAAATGTATACAGATATGATAAATGGCTTCTGGGGATACAAGAAGCTACACACATTAACATCAGCTCAGCTCCTACTGCAGAGGAAACACCTCAACCATAGTTTATCAATAATATTCTAGAAGTGTGGGCTGTGGGTTTCTCATTGGTAGGTACCTTTATCGCAACCTATGTCTCTCATTGTGTTTTTCCACCAGTTCCCATCCATGATAGTCACACTAAGTGATCTCATTACTGCTCTTTCCAAAGTAGTTGTTTGAGGTTTAAACTTTTATTTTCCATGCTAGAGAAAGAAACCATAGGTGGAAAATGAATGAAGGTAGAGAGACTTTGGCTTGCTAGTGTTCTATTCCCATTGTCAGATAGGAAGGTTAAGTTAAGATGTCATGTGGTTATTATTTGAGACCTGCTGGCTTCCCCACTGATTTATGGGAAACAGGTAGGGAAGGTTGCAAATAATAATGATGTGACTGGGATGCTGCAATGGTTGGAACTTTGAGAACTGGTCAAAAATACCTCTCAATCAGTGCCATTGTAAATTTTAACAGTGGTTGTTAACAGAGGACTTATCTGTATATTGCTAACCTGAACATTTTGACAAAAAGTGCTTCAGTCCTCAAGTTAATATTCATTATTATATTCTATTAATTAAATGATGTACAATCTTCAATCTGCTAAGTAAAAGGATCACTTTGGTATTTTCAAGTTTGTGTTCTCCCACAATATTAATTTAGCATAATCATAAAGATTAAACCATAATGTAATGACTACTGTATGTGATGGTTCCCTGGAGAGCTAATATAAAAGAATAAAAAATCTCATACTTTTAAAGATATTTAGATTAGAGCAATAAGTGGATTTTGTTTGCAGGCTTCTATCATTCTCCTGAGACAGAACAGCAATGCATATCCAGAATATCTACAACAAGCCAACATTTTGTCAGATGTTACAGTGTCATATTACAATGCAAGCTCCATCCTTATCTATTTGCCTGCACTGCTGCATCACAAGTACTGCATCACAAGTACAAATGTGGTGGAATTTGTGTTGCAATGTCATGATGCAGTCTTCATTGTTTGCCCCTTACTTGTGGATGCCCACGATTGAAGTTCTTGGTACATTCTTTGCATCCAAGCTGTAAACACTTGTATACACAGATGCCCAATTCTCTCAATTCTAAATATTGGGTTTAAGCACTAGGGGAAATTCAGTAATATTACTCTATTACAATATTATTTAAATTTAGCACATATCTAAATCATTCTGGGCTTCTAAAAAGATGGAAACTTCTCCTTTATTACTATGATTTCTAAAATCAGATTCAGGAGGGATGACCCAAAACACTTGCAACAGAATAGAAATATGGATTCCCTCTTTACTCCAAAATTTAAATTGAAAAATATGCATAGCAAATAAAACTATCCTTTAGTGGGGGTGGCTAGATTGTTAAAATATAGCAAGAATTTGAAGTAAGCAGAAGGTTTTCAAGATGAAGTCCAGAAAACTATGGTGCTAAGAAGCTTTCAGGTCTTTCTCGATGATATTGACCATCATGATAGACAAGCTACTCTAAAAGTTTGTTTAATATTAACTTTTCCTTAAAATAGACAGTTGAGGAGAAGTACTTTTGATGGACACTTTTAGCTTCTGAAAATACATATATGTGTAAGATGAGGCTCCTTTAAGAATGGTTCAACTAAATCACATTAAGTCACATTAAGTCTTTGCACAACATGTAAATTCAGCCAATATTTGTGCGTTCCAATGGCCTTTCCGGTATTCAACAGGATATTCCTGCTAGAAAACCTTTTTCTGAACCTATGTTTTTTAAATTTGTTAGAACAAGTCTCAGAATTTCTAGGAAGTCTGGCCATTGGTTATGAGATCTGAAATTATGTGAACTGAGTCCTAACTCATCTGGAAGACTCTTTATAACTTCCTTAGTTATAAATTGTGGAAGGATATTTTCCATTACTTTCATTTTGCTTTCTACCCTTGATAGGGCTACATATCAGAACTGTTAGGGAGAAGACCCAGGGAGAATACATTTCCTTTTTTTTAACTTACAGTGTCTGCTTAGTGTTCCCCAGACACCATTAGGGGATATAAATTCCCTCTTGGAATTTTTTTTGGCACAAAGATGGCTGGAAGATACTAGAAGGTGTTACAAGTTGCACACAGAGTAATGATCACAAGCTGGTAAATGTTGCTTTGATACCCGTAAGCAGAAGTCAAAGGCCCCTATATGAACAAGAAGCAATATGAGCTTCAAAAAACTATGCTTTTTTACTCTAACAATTGTTCTGAAGCAACATATATAGTAATAAATTGACAAATCCCTGAAGAAATTTCAAACAATATCACATGCCTATGAGCTATATACATTGTTGTTTTAAGCCCTGCTGCAATATCCGATTAATTATCCAAACTTTGTCAGCTTCACTACTTCTTTTTTCTTTCTGAAATAAGAGCACATATAACCCCGGGTAAGCATTTTCCAGGTTGAAAAAGAAACAAACCAATGCAGCTGTCAATCATTTTGGTGAAAAGTGGGAAATGTATGCATATGCAAAATCCAAATTATATTCCCTGGGCTCTGTCTTCTAAAGTTATTATTTCAGTGTTTTGATGGAAATTATAGATATACAATAAGCATGGCAAGACACATCTCATATACATAAATAAGATACATTTTAAAGATTTACATTTCTCTGTGTATTTTGAACAGATATTAAATAACCAGAATCCCTTGGCACCCTGTTTTCTGAAACTTTGGACCATTTCCACTTGAAGAAATAACAGAATAAATTATTGTTCCTGTCCTAAATAGAGAATAAATCAGTTGAACACACTAGGGTTTCCTTCTGACTAAACAAGCAAAAGGTTGCTTTACTGCAAACAACAGTAACAACTTCATTACCACTGAGCAAGCCCTCAGATAGTACTAATTCATTCTTCTCCAAACTAGTTACTTCCAAGCGTGCAGACATGTTTCTCAGGAATCGTGGAAGCTGCAGTTCAACGTACTTGGATGATATTAGAAAAGGCAGCAGTTGCTTGTTTATAAAGCAATCTCAGTCTTTTCAGTGTGCATTTAGTATTTCAACCTACTTGCAATCATCCTTTCCCATTAAATGAAACACTCAGATTATAATTTGATATACTTAAGTCCCACTGAATATTTAGCTGTGTTGACAGATGTCACTTTCCTTTAAGACTACATTTAATCTGCCAACTCCAAGCCTGCCCAATTAAATGTGGTTTGGTGGCTATTATATGGTTTTGTATCTACAATGACCAGTTATACCTGGTAATTATAGTTGCAGCTGTAATACCAAGTTTCATGTCATAGATACTGTGTCTTTGCTTATAAATTCTAACAAATGAAAATGTCTGCTTTTCTAAAACTGTTTACTCTCAAGATCTTACCATTCAAAACACAGTCTTCTAATCATAAATCACAAGATGAGAATCATAAGTGTATCATGATGCTTACATTACAATTTTATCCACCAGATGACTATTCTTCTTCCCTAAACTTTGCAGTCACTCATTTCTCACACCAGACCTAAAATACCAAATCATGAAAATATACTGACAATTTTCTTTCAAATTAATTTATGGATTTCAATTACAGGGAAATGTGATGTAACAAAAGGGAACTGCCAATCAAGCAGGCAGTCCCTCTCCCACATACATATACAGTATACATATTATCTGAAAAGAAGAGGCATTTTCCGAACTTGTGCTATAATTCTGAGAGATTAAGTTAAAATCCAGTGACCTTTGTATTAGTAAAATAAAATATGTGTTACTGTGATATGCATATACTTCATGCCTTGTTGGAAGACAGGACAACACAAAATGAGAGAGATCAGAAAGATGACTGTATGCATAACCTAAGTGAATTAAATTGGAAGCCATCCAGAAAACCATAGTAATGTTAGCAAAATAGAGTCCAATAGACCCTGAGTCCTAACAAGATGCAGTGAGGAGGACATACAGGAACTGTGGTTGAAAATCTCAACCACAAAAGAAAGTAATTTGAAGAAAGACAATTGCTGTGGGGGGGTATTAAGCTTCATGGATGCAAAAATACGACTCCCAGGTTCAAGCTATAATAAAATACTCTTGCATTTAGGGATAAAACTTGTAGCTTTATTCTCCTTAGCTTTTGGATCCTTCCTAGGATCTATCCTCAAAGGACAACTATGTGTTAGTTGGTTAGTTATCCTCTGAGAATGGATCCTAGGAAGGATCCAAAAGCTAAGGAGAATAAAGTTACAAGTTTTATCCCTGTGTGTGAAAGTGTTCCATTATATATTAAATTTCTTCATTCATATTTCTACACATGAATCCAAGCCAAATCTCCTGGTTCCAATCTGGAACTTTAAGCATGGCCCTTTTCCTTTAAACTAATTATATAAGTTCAGAGCGCAGTTGAGGAATGATGTGATGAACATGATACAATGAAGATTTTGGTTAATAGCAGAACTTTCCCAACATTGACTGAATGCAAGTGCTAGAAAGATTTTCAATGGCATGTTCTCACTTATCTATAAGCTTTTGGGCAACCTCCTATCTAGTTGGGCATCCATAGATTTTGTTATTGTTAATAATAATAATAACAACAAAGAAGCTGAACCTGAATCTAATTGAAGCTGAACCTAATTAGTTACTGCAAGAAGATTGCACAGACCGATTATAAACAACAGCATGAAAAAGTAGCAACAATGCAATGGTACATTGGAAGATCTGGAAGAAATATCATTTGCCTGCAAGCAAGAACTGGTGGGACCATAAAATAGACAAAGTAATTGGAAATGAAGAAACTAAAGTGCTCTGGGACTTCAGAATTCAACAGACAGGTACCTGCCATATAACACCCCAAACTTAACAATTTTGCAATACCTGAAGACAGCAAAGTAAAAGAAAAAGAACTGGAGAAAATCACAAATACAAAGACCTGCAGATAGAAATAGAATGACTGTGGCAAAGAAAGCAAAGGTAGTATCAATAGTAATAGGTGCCTTAGGTGCAATCCCAAAATAACTGGAGCACCATTTGAATACCATTGACATTGACAAAATCACCATTAGTCAATTGCAAGAAGAAGTTTTACTCAGAAAATCTCACAACCTGCCATGATACCTTTAATATCATCAAAGAACAACATCTGCTTTTCCCAGGTCTTTGGGAAGAGCTTGATATGTACATAAAAATGCATATTTTTGTTCACTGATCTAGTCCTTACTATGGTTTGTCACACAGTCAATCAGATCAAGGATCAAAGACTTAATCAGTGAACAAAAATGCCAAATCCATTCAAAACATCTGGCTGACTGTGCAACAAAACATAATAATAATAACTTGAACACCATTGGCCTTGACAAAATCACCATCAGTTAATTGCAAAAGGAAGCTTTATTTGGAACAGCTTACATCCTGCGACAATACCTTTTATATCATCAAAGAACAACATCTGCCTATCCCAGGTCCTTGGGAAGAACTCAATAGGTGGACAAAAATGCCAAATCCATCACAAACATCTGGCTGACCATGCAACAAAATATAATAACCTGAACACCATTGGCCTTGACAAAATCACTATCAGTCAATTGCAAAAAACAGCTTTACTCGGAACAACTTATATCCTCCAATGATACCTTTAACATCATCAAAGAACAACACTTGCCTATCCTAGGTCCTTAGGAAGGATTTGTAGGTGAACAAAAATGCCAAATCCGTTCTGAACATCTGCCTGACTGTGTAACAAACTATTATAATTATATCCATATTCTGTCTTTCCTCCAGGAACTCAAACAGATGCACAAATTTCATCCAGTGTACCATCCAGTACAGCACTCTAGTTCTGTATGAATCCACTGCTATTTAAAGAAAAAAATTATAGAACTGCAGTAAATAATAAATCTAATGAAATATCATTTATTTATTCATTTACTTGCTTATGAAATGACTACTGTCTGAAACTTCAAGGACTCCAAACAGCTTATAGATTTTACTTCTTAAATGTAATATAAAGCAATTTTATTTTAATTAGCATAGTAATCTCATCAAAGTATTGTAAAGTTATTGAATAAGTCTGCACCAGGACAGTAAATCCTTGAAAGCCTTCAGGGAGAATTGTTCTTTGACTTCTTTCTGGAAAGCCACTGGAGATGGGAGATATCCTTTTCTCCTATTGCAAAGGAGGGGAGCTGTTACAGAGAATGCCCACTGCTGGGCCTTCTCCCAATATATGTTCTATGGACTCTTAGCAGGCAATCCTGGTTCTGGGTAGGAGGGACAGAGACACTTACCTAGCCTAAGTTTATAGGTTATAATCACCTATT
>JANHZU010009111.1:0-10676 GCA_032468055.1 Acrochordus granulatus | reverse complement strand
TGTGTTAATCATGGTTACTTGTTTCAGATGTTAGGGACAATCATTTCTACCTCAAATTCTGTTGAAAATGATTTTTTTTGGTTAAAATTTTGGGGGGCGTGGAACAGATTGTCTGATTTTCCATTGTTTCCTGTGGGAAACCACTTTTTGCTTTCACACTAAGAGTGTTCTTCTGGAACAGATTAGTCTCATCTTGTGAGCCTCCACTGTATTTCTTCTTTTTGCTTAAAAGGTAGTACATACAGAGAATCATGTGATGCAACTGATTTATCTATACCAATACCTGCTTCTTGGCAATTACCTATTTATGGTTAATAATTACATTAATGAGTTTACTAGAAATCCTAATTTGTTCTTTGCTCTTTATCAGAAAGTTAATCTACAGAAATCAGCAACTGAAGCTTTTTCACAGCATAGACATAAAAAAGTAATGCCTGTTCTCAGGTTAAAAGGTATTGGGATTTCATACCTTTCATATATCGAGACACAATCTTGGCACTCTGTAGTACAGGGATGTCCAACCTCTACGCTGGTCAAGGTTCGACAGGCCTAACATAGTATTTTTTTGTCTTCCTAAGATAATGTGAATGTTCAGAATATAAATGTAATTTAATTTCAATCTGAGCTCAAATCATCCATGTTTTCTTGGCAACATTGTAGTTTTGTCACTGATTTTTTTTGGAATGTTTTGACTTCCCCATTCAGCCTATGGGCTGGGCTTCCTGTTGCTTTCCTATCCAAGTACTAGTCATGGTCTGCCACTGTTTACCTTTACTGGACTTTCCAACTAGGTTGGATCTAATAGGTGGATATTTATTTATTTCTATTTATATGGCCATCCATCATGACTCTGAGACTTTTGTATTCAGTTACTATTGCTGTTGCAATTTCTGCTGATTCAGTACTTTTTATCATTGCTGTCTGATTCAGCTACATTCAATATTTTCTATTAGTAAAGTATCTAAAAGTAAAGGTTTCCCTGCCAATCATGGCCAACTCTAAAGGGCTGTGCTCATCTCCAATTCATGGCCAAAGAGCCAAGATTTGTCCAAAGATGCTTCCATAGTCATGTGGCCAGCATAACTATATGCCAAGGCATATGGAGCACTGTAACATTTTCTACCAACGTAGTACCTATTTAATTACTTGCATTTTTGTTACTGTTGTTCAGTCCTGCATCATGTCTGACTCTTCACAACCCAATGGACCAGGCTTCTCTGTCCTGCATTGTCTCCCTGAGTCTGTCCAAACCCATGCCCATCACACTGACTATGCTATCTAACCATCTCATCCTCTGCCATATCCTTTTCTTTTTGCCTTCAACCTTTCCTGGAATCATGTCTTTTCTAATGAATCCTCTCTTTGTATTATGCAGCCAAAGTATTTGAGCTTCAGCTTCAGTGTCTGGACTACCAATCAACTGTCAGGGTTAATTTCCTGTAGGATTGACAAGTTTAATCTCTTTGTAGCAGCACAATTCAAAGGCATCAATTCTTCAATGCTCAGCCTTCCTTATGGTCCAACTCTCACTGCCATATGTTACCATAGCCTTGACTATATGGACCTTGGTCACCAAGGTGATGTCCCTGCTTTTTAATATGCTATATAGGTTTGCCATAGTTTTCCTTCTAAGGAGCAAGCATCTTTTAATTTCATGGCTGCAGTAATCTTGCAGCCCAAGAAAGTAAAATCTGTCACTGCTTCCATTTCTTCCCCTTCTATTTGCCAGGAAGTGATGGGACCAGTTGCCATGATCTTACTTTTTTTAATGTTGAGTTTCAAGCCAGCTTTTGCACCTTCATCTTTCACCCTCATCAAAGGCTCTTTAGCTCTTCTTCACTTTCTGCCATTTGAATGGTATCGTCTGCATATCTGAGGTTGTTGATATTTTTCCTGGCAGTCTTAATTCCAGCCCAGCATTTCACCTGATGTACTCTGCATATAAGTTAAATAAGAACTCCTTTCCCAATTTTTAACCAAGAGGAATAACTAGCCAGTATAATTTAATAATCTGGCCAGGATTTCATATAAATTGAAGAAATATTAGTTAGTGTTAGTATAGTTCTAACCAATAAAGACAAGAAAGGCATTGTAAAAGTCAACATACAAAATATATGGAGGATACCAGGTTGTCTAATCTTGCTAATGTGAATCATTACTGGAGATAGATTTATATTTTATTCTCTAGATTTTTCTGAAATTTTATAATGTTTCTGTAACTGAAACCTGGGCAGTTTCGTTGGATACTAGAAACAGATTTCTTATAGCAATATTTTATCTTTTGTTCATTTTAGATTTCTCACTATTCTGAGATTTCAGGTGTAAGATAATATCTCATCCATCAAAGTTGATGTTTGATTCAATGATGAATTTAACATATAAACAAAGCTGATTTTATTTCTGTTTTAATGAAAATCTAAGTGCAATACTGATTCCAGTTCTGTTTAACAGTGTTTGACAGCTAGTAAGCCCATGGATGAATCAAAGTTGACATTTAGAACAAAATAGTAGAACTCTTGACTGAGCCAATAAATGGTTGCAGCTGGGACATGTCTTGGGGTTGTGGTGAAAGATACATCTGTATGGTTCTTTCAGCAAATATCTTTAGATAGTTAGGTTTGTTTGTTTTCTTGCTTGCTTGCCTTAAATTGAAGACAAGCGATATGGCATAAACTATTTTTAAGTTACTTTTGTCAAAGGAAGGTTCAAAGTAATTGTTTCAAGATAGATTTTATATCCTGGGCACCTTGGAGATTAAGCTCACTAAACAATCTCTGAGGAGCCCTGTCCAGATACTGTCAAAGTTTTATTTCTCCCATGTATCATTTTCCTGACAAGCATTTGAAATTTACTTTGCATTGAATAATATAGTACTTCTAGAATGATTTGTTTGTCTTGGATTTGTTAAGAATACTATAAGATACATATGAAACTGTGACATATGTTAAATTTAAAGGAGAAAGGGAACTGTGGCTAATTTTTTTTTTCACATATTATTCAAATAAAACTTAGAAGAAGGTTTGTAAGCTACCATGATACAGTTGGGGCAGATTATCTAGGAATCTTCCAAAGAAAGAACAAAGAAATGTTTAGAATTCTATGCTTCTGTGACTTGATGATACTTCATCTTTAAGTCTACAACTGAAAAGTATGTACTTCTGGTGAGAACAGTAACAACAACAAATTGTCCAGTTCTAATATCCCACCAGTATATCAATTTCGTTCCTAGTGATACTGTCCAGGAGATTGTTAGTTTTCTCAGTTACGCAATCTGCAATGTTACATATGTAACTTTCAATTAATAGTAGTATTTGATATTTTATTTGTACAAAACAGAGAAAATAATATATTTCATCCTGTATAAAACAGAGAACACAAGAAACAGGAATCCAGCAAAGCCTTTGGAAATGGAATATATTATTTTTAAATCTATGTGCTGTTGGAACATACCTCCATAAGAGCACTCAAGCATCTTTAAAGTATTTTTTGAAGATCAAGTTGTAAGTATCCATATTTACATTTTGCAAATTAAAAAGAAAATAATTGCATGCTGCAATATATTTGGTGCAAATAAACATTTGCATGTGTCATTTTATTTTCTACGATTTGAGATTCTTTAGTTTTTTTTTCAAATAGCGATTCCTACTGAGACAAATAATTGTGTTTGAAAAAGCAGAGGAAACCTGTTAATAATACCTATATGTTCTATAAAAAAGTTTTTATTTCTTTCATAGTATGCTATGCTTCATCAGTTCTCTTAATCCTCACTTCACTTCACATAGCCATCCTGAAACAGCTCACTGAACAGTAATTTATCTTTTGGCTGGGCATAACAACCCACAACTACAGGTTATTTTGGGATTGCATAAACTGTATTTTAAAAATCATTTTGAAATGAGATTAATTCATGATAGGGAAAGTATTTCTCTATTTTTAGAGACAGCTTCTAAGCTACTTGAGGTTGACTCTTGAATAATTTTTTGTTATCAGACAGATTCCTCATTTGCAGATTAGAGGGAAGGATGCCACATGAAAAAGCCTCTCTGTTTTCATAGCTATTTAAAACTGGCCATAAAAATATAATGATAGATTTTCTTTCAGATAAATATTTCAGTTATGCTCCAGATGACCTGTATTTCCTTTCAATAAGGTTGATTGCTTTAGTATAAGAATTTATAATTCCTACATGCTGAAAATATATTAACAATTAAAACAGCAGAAAATAGGATACTGTCAGGAAATTATTGTTATTTTCACTGCCAAATTATTTTTATTAAGATATGATTCTATAAAATTCTATTGGTATTGTGTAGATTTTGTATTAGATGCCTAATTCATATAATTGAATATGTACATACTTAGTTCAGATTGATTCACTGATGTTGAAATATGAACAAGATTCAAGAAAAAGAATTATATAATTGAGTATATTCTTTTAAAAAATAAAATGAATTATCTATCAATCATCAGCCGAATGATATTATCAGATAAACTAAATATTTATTTAGAGTAGGACTTGTGTGCACAAAATGATATTTAATAAATATTTGAAGCTGCATGTAAGTGAAAATATACAGTCACTTCTCTCTTTGTTAAAGCACATCCATGTAAGTTTAGACAAAAAAAGAATTTAGTTCTTAGCTGCATGATTTTTTTTTATTTAGGCAGAAGCCTGAAATAAGAATTATGTGCTTTACTGAACTGCAGAGATGGGCTCTATGGTTGTACTCATGTGAGTTATGAAGCATTTTTTTCTGAAGCAAAAACCAGAAACTTATGTTGAAATGTAGCATCCTAAATCAACTGATAGCACAACAAAATGTTTAAAGTTAGTGGAAAAATCTTTGAGTATTACTCCTTTTATATCTGTCATTCCCATTTAATTAGATGGCTATCCTGCATAAACTAAGTACTTCTCCTAATTTGTCAAAGTCAATAGACAGGATTAACTCACGGCAGTCTGTAATCAGTTTTCTTATGAATTTTACTTCAATTTACATCCTGTTAAGGATTTTAAATGATACTATATTTGAATGGTATAATGGCACTATAAAACTTTTCCACAATGGACCATAGTAAGGTGAACGTACAGTACATACTTACAGGTAGTCCTTGACTTACAATCTCAATTGGGACAGGAAGTTCCATCAGATACTCAGTTACTTTATTGGCCAAGAATGTTTGGACATGCAAGTAATTTGACTCTGTTACAGCAGCTCTCAATATCTTGTATTATCTTAGACAACAGTCTAAGATAATACAAAACAATGTTAGTTGTTCAGTAAGTGTGAAGTCAGTAGACAGGAAGTAGTATAAAGTGTAGAATTAATAAGTATGTTTACACATTAATTTAGAATTGTCTGCCCTTATATTCTATCATGTAGCATGATCATATATCATAGTCAAGTATTCATTTGAATGATGACACAGAGGAGAAGTAGTTCTGATAGTTTTGGTATGAAGTACCCTGTGTGTCTACTAGAAGAAAGAGGTTCAGACAAGTTTTGTCCAGAGTGAAAGAGGTTTGCAGTTATCTTCTCTGCCCTTTCTTGACCCTCTCAGTTTGCAGGTCCTTTATGGAGGGCAGGTTAGCTGCAATTATTATTTCTTCAATCTTGACTATATGTTGGAGTCTGTACCTTACTGTATGGTTGCTACAACAAACCAGACAGTGATAGATGTACAAAGGACAGATTCAATCATTCCTTTCTAATGTATCAGCAGCTCTTCAAGCAGGCTGAACTTCTTGAAATGACATAGGAAGTACATCCTCTGATGTGCCTTCTTAATAATGGTGTTAGTGTCAGCTGCTCATTTTATGTCTTGGGAGATTATAATGCCTAGAAATTTGAAGGACCATACAACTGATACTATGTTGTTGAGTATGGTAAGGGGGATAAAATAGTAGGACATTGTCTAAAATGCACTGTCATTTCTACAGTTTTGAATGTGTTTCAATAAAATAAATTATAAATAAATAAATAAATTGTAATAAATGTTATTTCAACTGCACCACAGGGGTAGCTGTTCAACTTCTCATCTGTATGCAGATTCATCCCCATCGTCAGTGAGTCCAATTATTGTTGTGTCATCTGCAAACTTCAGCATTTTGACAGAGGGGTCACTAGAGATGCAGTCATTGGTGTGGAGGGAGAAAAGTAGCAGAGAGAGCACACATCCTTGAGGAGTACCAGTACTGATTGTCCAAATACTGGAGATAATTTTCCTTAATCTCACCTGTTGCTTCTATCTGTCAGAAAGCTGGCTATCCACTTACAGTTATAGGCAGGTACAGTGTACTGGGTCAGTTTGTAGTAAAGAATATCTGAGATGAAGTCCACAAAAAGGACCCATAAATAGTCCTTGGGCATCAAGATGTTGCAAGATATAATGCAGTGACATATTGATAGCATTATCTGCTGACTTGTTTTCCTGATAGGCAAACTGCAGTGGATCCAACAGTAGATCTGTGATGGTTTTCAGATAGGTCAGCACCAATCTTTCAAAAGACTTCATGGCTACTGATGTTAATGTCATGGGTCTGTAGTCATTTAACCCACTTAAGGAAGCTTTCTTAGGAATGGGGCTGATGGTGGAATGATTAAACCATGAAGGGATGTAGCACAGCTCTAGTAATTTATTGAAGATTTTATAATAAAATAAATAATAAAGAAAATAAGTGTTCTACTGTGCAAGTTTTCAGGGAGGAAGAGGTCATGCCATCTGGGCCAGGTGCTTTCCTGATTTTTTGTTTTTGAAGACAACTTCATAAATCTTTTTCTGGTATCACAAAAAGTGAGGGTCCTGGAGGGGCTAAAGGCCCAGGAGGAGAGGACAGCTGAAAAGTAGGGATGGGTGTAGTTGTTGAGGAAATATCTGTTGTTAAGGTTGGGTTATTAAAATTAAATGATGGTGATTGTTTTTGAAACCTGCAGTAGAACACATTCAAGTTTTCTGCTAGTTGATGACTTTCCTCAACAGAAGGTGAAGATGTCCTGTAGCCAGTCATGTTCTGTAGGTTACAGCAGCAGAAACATTTGCTGAAAGTTGATTTTTAAGCTTTTCATGGTAGGTTTTTTTTGCTATTCTGATTTCTTTTGTCAGTGTATTATATCCTATCCTCTGTCTTATAGGCTTCTTGTTTGTCACAGACTAGGAAGTTCATGGTTGATATTTGCTCTGTTAAAATCTCATAAGATTATAAATAAAGAGTCTGGATATTTTTGTCCCGTGTGAAAAGTTGGTTAAATTCTGGAGCACTCCATCAATAGAAGCCTGTGGAAGAATATATACCCTAATATATACTCCAACAGAATAAAAGAGATAACCTCCCTTGATGAATAGTATGGGCTGTAGTTTATGGATAATATTTTTAAGTCCATATCGCAGATTATCTCTAGCACTGTAATATCTCTGCTCCATTGCACATTAATATAAAAACAGATAAAAACACCTTTTTTCAGATGTCTCAGTCATAGTCTTCTCTGTAAATCTGAAAGCCTGAGATATGTATTTTGTGTTCAAAATAGACACATCAAGCCAAGTTTCCATGAAGCAGAGAGCTCCAGAATTTGAAAAATCTATATTTCTCTGATTAATGATGATCATGTGACCCCAGACATACAACCTTTGTAAATACATGATAGTTGCCAAGCATCCAAATATTGAGGATATGATGCTGCAGCAGTCATAAGTGTAAGGACCGATCAAAATAATTCTGTGTGCCTTCACTATATTTTCACAATGTTTTCACAAAGTCATTATTGATTCCTGGTGACTGCCTGGTTTATTCCCATAGCCTCCTATGACTGACAAGATGTGACTGGCACAAGGTCACATTTGGCTCATAGTGCCATGGTTTTTAGTCTGGTACCTTAACCACTATAGCAAACTGGGACTCTACAGAATAACTAGAAAGTAATAAATGCATACAAAGTGTATGGGAGAAAAAGGTGTGCATCTATGTACTCATATTGATACACACATATAATTAATGGATATTAGCACTTAAAAACATTTCTGGTGCATTATTTTATTCCAAAACTATATTAATTTCCACAAGATGCCAGTTATTATATGTCCTCAGGCAATGTTCTTTCACACTTTGTGAAAATATAGCTACCTTGCAACAAATCTTTAGTATTGTTCCTTTCTTCACATTGTAGTCTATGACAAGTAACATGCCAAGAATCCCATCATGGTTAACTTCTCTTGAATAATTCAAGCAATGAAATTAAGTTCTCAAAGTACTAGATACTTTTTTATTACTGTGCTCCAAACCTAAGAAGTACTCTGCTGCTTTAAATCTATTGCAATTCAAACACCTGAGCATTATTACCCTCTACAATTTCTAGCTAGTTTTCTACTTCAAGTAGACAAAACTGCTTCCTATTTAATTTTCCTCCAAGAAGAAAACTCTAACATTGAGATGAATAAAAGTTGAGCTGAAACAAAAAAGATATGAAGACAATATATATTAGTACGTCACTGTATTTTCAGTTAGATGGGGAAATTCCAGAAATGTATACTGGCATCTAAACTGTGATGGGAATTGATAAATATTGCTTTATACTATCTCACATAACACTTAAGCTTAGACCTTCTGGGAATCAAGGCCATTAGAGTAAAGCCACATCTGTGATACCATTGTTAGTTAGCAATCTCCCTTCCCTTCCCTTCCCTTCCCTTCCCTTCCTTTTTCTTTCTTGAGTTCCAAAAATTCTTGGTAGTATATGCAATTAATTTTTGTGACTCCAAAATACAATAGTCACAATGTCCAATAAAGTGAGACACAATTGAATATATTTACCAACTATAATTACCAAATATGAAAATCACACATCTCTGCAAAGAAGTAATAGATTGGTTTTTAAACTACAATTATATTATTACATATTTTGTTTCTGTAATTGTTACAATAGCTTATAGTAAATTGTGCATACTATAACCAATTTGATTTACAAGACATTCCCAACACAGTATATGGGAATGCACTATAGCAGGGCTAATCTTGGCTAGGGATCCTATGGTTCCACAATAGGAAACAAACTAAAATTCTGCTTCAGTTTCTTTTTTGAAAAGAAACTAGAGATCTATTTATTGTCATTATTTGCATGGATCCTCCAGTGTTGGTAACTAGGATGTCCACAAGAAAGAAGGTAGAGATGCAGAAAAGCTATAAAACTATCTACCATTATTCTTTCCTAACGTCCTAATTCCTCCAATTGCCCATCAATTACAACACAACGTTGGACAGTTCTTCTAGATTTTTTGGTTTGCCTTATTTCACTAACTGAATGAAGTCTAAATGAGATTGTTTGTCAGTAAGTTCTTTCTGAAACTAATCAGTCAGAGAAGCATAATTCCATCCTACATTTCTGACATACAGTGGGAATCCAATATGTATTCATGAACTCTGGAATCATTATTTTTAGTTGAAATCTCATAATGTTTTATCAACAGAAGAGAATATTTGTAGCTCAGGGTTGAACTGTGGAGTCTTTAGTGCTCTCTGCAGGATTTTTTCTGGCAGATGTTTCATTACCAAACTAGGTAACATGATCACTAGATAACATCATCAGTCTCAATGTTCTGTCACCCGCCTTGCTGAATTTTCAAAGGCAGCTCTAAATCTTTGCATGAATCTGATAATTATCCAACAATAAATTATTGCCCTCTGTGAAGGTCAGAAACCATTTTTCTGTCTTTTCTTTAAGCAGACCACCCAAGAAAGACCACTCTGGAGTAATCTGTAAGGAATTCTGCTGGCTGACTATCCATAATCAGTAGACACTAAGTCATGAAACAGATTGATTCTGAGCTCTCACAAACTTCTCTGTTGAACTTCCATAAGAACAAAATAATATTGGTTGGGCTGCAAGCTGTTGAGTTGCTCTGATTCAAGAAAGTCTTTCTCATTTTATGTTTTAGATTGTCCTATAGCATTGTGCTAATTTGTTATTGTGTATACTTGTGACTGATATTGTAAAAATGATTCAGCAAGTTGTTCTGCAGCCTGAGGAATGCCCCAAGGATCTTCATAATCTAAAGCAAATTTTGATCCTTCAAGATAAGGACTATTGTAACTCTCATCAATAATAATAGAATTTGAAAGATTTTCACTTTCACTTATAACAAAGAGGCATGTTATCTTGAGTTTCTTTCTCAACACCACTTATTTCCTAGGGGCTAAGTAGACATTTGCATTTTCATTTATTCTTTGTAATTTGCATTTCTTCTTCATGGTGATCTCTGTCTTCTCCTCTGAAAAAAGTGTTTGTTCAGTAATGATTGAATCTAAATTATTTTATTCCAAAAATGATATGTCATTTTTTGAAATCCCCTTGCTAAATAATGATTGGATTCAGAATAGCATTTCATAATCAGCCTGATTTCATCAGTAGATCGGGATTTCAATTTTGATTTTTCTTCTAGTTGTTTTATATTTCTGTGTCCTGGTTGTCTAGAAACAAGCTCAGTATCTATTTGTCATTCAATGTCCAATATACATAGCATGTGGTCTTTCTTTCAACTTGGATGATGGCCAATCTAGAAATTTATTTTTCAATATTCATTATTGAAAATGGGTTGTGGGAACACTTAGGTCAGATTCTCATTCCTGCTGTACAAGAGTCAAATTCCTTGCATGTCTAACCATGTTTGGCCAATAAAGAATC
>JANHZU010009110.1:36874-52723 GCA_032468055.1 Acrochordus granulatus | reverse complement strand
GTCCAGATGCCTGTTTTTTAAACTTTGTTGCGATGCAATTACCCTGGACGAGTGAGAGTCTTCACAGACATGTTAATGTTAATTTGAAACTCTTTTTCAAAAGAACAGCTTAATCTCAAATTCAATATAATTCATCCTTTGGATCACAGGTTACTGAATTAATGGTCTTCACAATTCAGGAGTTTATATTTTCTATATAGTTCTTAAATTTTAAATGCATTTAAAATGGACATTAAATCTGCTATGCCATTTCTTCCATGAGTTGCTAAAGGTCAATACATTATACATTTTTAATACAAATAATATTAATAGATGAAGAAAATACATATTTTAGTTGTCTAAGTTTGAGAACATTTTAAATCATAAATTAATTCATCTAGCTGTTCTGAACTATGAAAAATTCTGCACATGAAGTGTTTATAATCGAGCTGAGAACCTGAGACAAAGAGCACCGAATACAGATTGCAAATAAAGAAGAGGTAGTTATTAGCTTCCAGGCTCTATTTATAATTATTAGTGTGAGGAAATGTTTCTCAAGAAGATTCAGAGCGGGGAACACAAGATTTCCAGATGCTACAATATAACTGTCTGATGTACAGTTTAGATCAACAATATGTATACAAAAATGTCTTAGTAATTTACAGATTCTTAAGCAGTTTTGACAGTGTAAGCCCTATCGGAATGAGCAGAGTTTGGGCTATAGGATCACTAAAGATCAGAGCCTTATTAAGATGCATTTACTTGTCCAATTACCAAAACAGCAGGAGATCATTAAATTTTCTAGTTAGCAGACACAGCAATGTTAATTTCTTAATGTTGCCAAGGCTATTTCTTGGCATTTTGCTTCTATACTTTCTTCTAGCAAAAATTCATAAAATAAAAGCTAAGCATGAGAAAATAGGGTAGCTGCATTTGAACAGAATACTCTTGGTGACAATCATTTGTGATGTTCAATATTCATGACTGATCATTTCTTAAGAAATGACCACTGGACAAAGAATCCTACCCTGTCTCAGGTATTTTACAGAATACTCAGGAGACTGTATTCCTTTTTTAGTTTTGGAAGTAAAAAAAAATGAACTAAGTTATCCTCAGTGGAACTTGAAATGTACAGTAATTAGATACAGAAAAGAAAGAGCTATGATATAATATGATAAAATAATGGAAAATGTGAAAAAAGCAGAAAAAAATCCATTCTCTTTTGTCATTAGAACTGGATGTTGGATCATATAATGGAAATGATTAGCAATAGAAGTGGAGTTCGAAATGGAGTCAAAGGAAGAACTGCATTACCCAATGGATAAATGTAACTTACTATCATAAGAAGATAGCATAGCTGATGATATACTACAGATGATTTTTTTTAAAGTAGACACTATAATGAAAACCAGATAAATGATGAGACCCAAATATTTGTACCCAAAAGCACAATTTGAGTGCTAGATTGTGGAGACCAATTTTTATATCCAAATTCTAAGCTTCTAGAAAAAACTAGATTGTAGTTGTTGTATGCTGGGTAAATGAACTGATCCAACAATACACCATTCCTATGTTCAGAAATATGATACATGTTGCAACATAGCCTTTTGCTTCTTTCTGCATCCATCTCCCTCTATGGTACAATTGGTATTCAAAATACCAAATGAACACCTGCTCCTAACCAAGTCTTTTAATCCTTCACCTATATTTTATAGTCTTGCAATCATCCAGATGCAATCTGGTCCTAAATCAGTGTAAATCCTTCTCTTAACTGCATTCACTGTATTCTCCTCAGTTAAATTTATTTTAACTGCTATTTTGAAATGGAAGGAACAGAAAGAGATGCCTTTTCCTTATCCTTGTTTATTTAAACTGCTGTTGGAATCGACTAATTAAAGGAATTGTTAGAATCGTAATACTCTAAACAAACTGGTTTCAAATTATCAACCAACATTTTAAATGCATTTGAATAACCTTAAGTAATGTAGGTGCCAATTGATCCTAAGCTACAGCTCAGATAAATAAATGTGAAATACTGTAGAAGTCTTAACTTACTAAGGCCTCCAGATACAGTAAATAAAGAGCTTAAGTCTCCAGTACACAGTAGTCTCAAATAAATGGATTTCATTGCTTGCATTTAAAAGAGGAAATGCAGCACAGAAAAAGAAATACAAGGTTTAATTTTGATTACAAAAGAAACTTGCAGGTGCAGGCTGTTAAGACATGCCAATGCTCTTGTGAGATATTAAAGGCTTCTTGTCTTGTGTTTCAAATGTTATGCCATGCAAACCCCAGTGCCATAACTCTTTTCAAGTAGTTATCAGAGATCTTGTCATTAAAGGATTTCACTAGAAAAATCCAAAAGAAACAGTCAAGTAATACCTTTATAAGGAGAAACTAAAAGGTCATGAAGTAGTGAATAACCTTTAAAGTTTTCAAAACTTGCTCACTTTTCTGTCTTTTCAACTGGTCCCAATAAAGATATTATCTTGATGTTTCTTTTGCATTTTGTGTGTCAACACTTATTATGTTTGCCTGATTATTTATTATATTTATTTATATAATTTAAAAGTAATCCCACAGAAGGGTTTCTTTCATTACATATGTCTATCTAAGCACCCCATTCCATTTTTCAAATATATCTATCATCACTTGGAGACCTCCCCAAGATAGTCTAATTCAGAGGACCTCTGTACCAACTCATGCAGGTGGCTGCTTCAGAGATCAGTCTGCTTTTTTGTATTGACAACAGTTGATTGATTGATTGAACAATAGATCCAACAGTTGCAGGAACCAAAGCTGATGCAGCAGCAATGGCTATTCCTACAAATGCATTATCAATTGAGAAGAATGGTTCTTCCTATCTTGTCTGGTGAATAATTGACAACTTATTTGATTTATGACAGCCAGGTTAAAGTGCCATCCACCCATTCCTAAATTGACAGAAATCATCTGTGCCCTGGTGATCAATACTGCACACAGGGTTGGCAAATGGTACTATTCTTATGTAAAGTGAACAAGTTAATATCAATGATTAATGGAGTCACCTGGATTTGGTTCTCTCCACTCACCAAAAACATAATATCAAGTGAGAAAACACTCAAAATTCCTGATAAAAATATTCAAATTAATTATTTGATTTGTTCCCTTCTTTGCTGTGGAGAGCAAAAAGTTCGTGAATAAAAATTATTCTGTGATAGATTTCTTTGAGACCCAATACAGACATTTCTCAAGGATTGAAAGCAACAAATATTATAGTATAATCTAACCAAAGAGATTATTAGAATGAGGGCAATCAATTTCTATTTGATGTCTATTTCTAAATTGATTTATTTACATTTATTGGCTGCCCAACTCCAACAGACTCTGGAAATAACAGTATGATACTGTTACAAATTGTGTAGAAATGAATTCCTCTCAAGATCATAACTCTACCTTTTTAAACATTTTTTGCTTTACCATTGAGAAGCTGGTTCTCACATTCAAATCTTGAAATAGTTACACAAGAATCTTCAGACTGCTTCCTAGTGAGGGGCAGAAATAAAACTTCATGCTTCATGCCAGATATGGAACTCATATCTGAGATCAGAGGTATAAATCTATGGGCTGAAAAGAACAAGGCAGGAAATAGTAGAAAAAAATGGGTAAAAACTACTGATAGTATTTTGAAACTTAGGGGACTTTTCTTTGGTGGAGGTATTTAAGCATAGACTAAGTGGCCATCTCAGAGCGATGATATGGCACATCCTATATGACAGCTTCTGCACTGAGCATGCTCAGCTTCACATCTTAAGCACGAACTACTATCGGATAAAAGAATGCAAAAAATATTCTAAATACATTTATTTACTTACATCTCTCCTGGGAAAAGTCTCTAGTAGCTTGAACTCTTCCCAAGGGTATCCCTTGGAAGCTACAAAATCAAAGACGACCTGCAGCTTGCTACTGGCCAGGAAACGTCGTTCGAAGAATTCTCCACTTGGTGTTCGAATTCGCAGTTTACTGACTGATTCGGTGCTTTCCTGTTTTGGCTCAGGAGGCAACGACTGCTCTAAAGAGAGCCTTATAGCCTGATGAAAGGAAGAAAAAAACCACTGATAATTCAATAGCTACTGTCCTTTTTAATTCTATAATTTTATAAATCAAAATGCCATTATAAAAATAGACTGACAAGAGCAGACTTTGATTCAGTTTTGCTCATAAGCCTGCTAGAGGCTGAACTGGGTCTTTTCTCAGAAAATATTGGGTTTCTTTCATTTCCATGAAGCTTTTTAGAAGGTAAGCAACCTCTTCTTGACTCAGATTTTACAGCAATTTCAAATTTCCACACTATATATATTTTTAATTCTATTCATTTTGAGGCTGAAAAACTCTATGCTTTTACTTACTAGACTTCCTATCTCCTGACAAGTGAGGAGGTAAGTTGGCTCACTGATCCATTCTCCCTGCCTTTTTCAGAGGTTCAAACCTAAACAAAGTTTGGCAAGATTATCATTAACAACTTTCTATAAAACTTTTCTACTCTATTTAAGGAGGCTTTCTAAAAGCGATTTGCAGGCCCTGACCCACATCTGTAACTGCCTTTATTTAAAGTAGTTTGTATCTCCCAGATCAGGCTAGAATTCTGCCTGTGCAGTAATAGTAGAATTATAATTCCAAGACCTTGTTCTGCTATGCATATTGCCTAGCACTGATACTTAAACTACACTATTAGATAAAAATGTTAAGATAATGGTCATGATCACACAGTCAAAGTCTTAACCCTTTAAATATGCAAATGCACATACAAAATGGGTAGGACTTTGCATGATCTTAACTTCTTTGAACCTATGGATGCTATTAGATACCAACAAATAGTGGAAAAGATCCTTCCCTTTGCCTAGATAAAGTACAGGGTAAATTCTCTTTTTATTTCTAATGTTTAAGCCCCCTTTTTCTTTTTTAAAGAAAAGTTGTTTTTCAAGTATTAGGCTGTCTTCCTGTTTGTGAAATTCATTTCCAAACAACAGTTCTATAATTCACATCTCAATAACATACTCATCTTTATTCGCTTCTTAATAACAGCTGAAAAAACAATTAAAATAAATCCTTCTCTTATAACACATTATTAAACTTATAGTTTATTGCATAGTGGTGATAGGTAATTTAATTGTTGGACAGAAAGGACTTAGTAAATCTTGATTGCGTGAACAATTGTAAAGTGCCAAATTGCCCTTTAAAGTATAAAACCAAAACCATTAAATATTTAGATATATTAATTTATTAAAATCCTATAACCTTCTCCCAGACATTTTTAACAAGAGAGCAAAGTTCCCAACAATTAGTTTCTCTACACATAAATTTGCACTGAAATGGTATGCCTAGCTATGAAAATATAAGATTTATCAATAAAATAATTTCAAGTCAAACTATGTTATTAGTGATTTCAAAACAAATACATTTCTTTAAAAATTTTATGTGTCTTGAAAATGTTAATGAATTTTTAAATGCCCAAACTGTTTCAGATTCCTCTGTTGAACAAGGTTCGGTCTTTTTTGTTTTTAATAGTGGAATCATTGAACTCAAGCAATGGAACTTAAAAAACACTGTATAACATAAGCCTTATTAATCTTCACATATAGTTAAATTGGCTTCAAGGAGTTTAAGATTCAGATGTCCCTAGATTTGAAAATTTAAACTCAAGAAAAAATCAACAGGAGAAAGTATAAACACCAGCAAAAATGTATACAAATTAGCCCGAGAGCTATGCACATACTATAGGTTAGAACTTTTGTCTTTTCACTACCATGCTTTTGAAGTTTTTTATGCTCCAAAATCATATAAGGAAATACATACGAACTAGAAACCAGAGCAACTGTAGAAAATATACTCTGTGCAAAGGCTCATAAATATTGTTTCAAATTGGCCAATAAGGAATAAATAATGTACATTTGGCCTGGGAGGTTAATCTGTTTCTAGATAGCAGGCATCATATGCACATGTGTATGAATTTCTATTCCACACATCCAATACTTGGTAGAAAGATATTAATAAAATTCACTTGGACGTTCATTGGGTGAGTGATCAGGAAAACAGGAATTTGGCAAGTGAACTATACAAAGCAGATGAGAAAAGATGAGCAAAGGAAAGAAGAAAAGACAGTTTGCTGCTGTTCAGTTTCCTAAGTGCTGCTGATAGATTACTTTTTATTTCTTGAGTGCTGCTGACTACCTATTGTGTTTGATTGGAGAATGGCCCTTGTTATCTTAGTTGAGACAGCTCAAGGAGGCTGATAAGGAACCCAGTTTCCAGAAGCAGCTTTGTGTTTGCTCATAAGTTCAGTGAGCAAGCAGGGAAGTTTTCATGGGAAATTGGCTAGAGCAATCAGCAATGGAAACTCAACGCAATATGGAGAATGAGAGAATCATGATGTGTAAGATGTGTAGTGTTTGTTTTCCTGATCAAGAGGATCCAAAATATACTTGCAAGTGCAATCTTGATCAAGAGGATCCAAAATATACTTGCAAGTGCAATCTTGTTCCCTTATTGGAAGAGAGAATTAAAGGGTTTAAACAAAATGTAAACCACAACTGATCAGGGGGAATGAGAAATTCCTGGACAGGACAGTGGACACTCTCCAGGAGGGGCAGAAAAGTGAATACATAGATTAGGAGGGGAAAAAAAACTTTAGCAGAGACAAAAGTTCATGTGACCCAAAGAGGCACAATGATTAGGAGGCATCTAGGGGTAATTATGGTTCTTCCTCTTGAGAATGATCCATAACTACTGAGCAGATCTTACTTTACACTGGAAAAAACATGTGGTCTCTCATGACTTAGGAAATTCAAGAGCCATTTTGAGAAAGAAGTGTATAGTGATGATAGTCCTCCATTGTGTCAAACTGTGGCAGCTATGTGCAATCCCAATATGATGTCAGGAGAGGTGTGTTATTTTCCAGTTGCTGAAATTCTTGTAACCCCAATCCATCAATTTTAATTAATATTACTAATAGAACTCTGAAAAGAATCACCTTTAATTTAGGCAGCTGCCAAAGATTAAACATTAAAAGATTGACATTAGGCTTGCAAGAGATACCCATACCCTCAAAACTAACAAAAAGAGTTATTTAGATATATTAGCAATAAGGCCAAAGAGGCTGTAGATCCATTGTGAGGAAATGTTATGAATGGGTAATAGATGATGGTTGATCATTTGTAGAGATCTTTGAGAGAAGGCGGCAAGATTTTAGAAGTCTGGAAGACAGAAAATATCATCCCTGCCTTCAAAAGGGAGAAGAAAGAGGATCTAAAATATTCTAGACATGCTGCCAGCATGACAGGCAGCCTCACACTTGTCATCAACAGATTGCAAAGCAACTTAAAAATCTTGAATTTTAATTGGCTTGTCATCAATCTCTCTTTAGAGAGCCAGTTTGGTGTAGCAGTAAAGACATCAGGCTAGAAACCAGGAGACCATGAGGCACAAGGGCAGCTGGGTGGTTTTGGGCAGGTCACTCTTCTCAGGCCTATGAAGCAGGCAATGGCAACCACTTCTGAAATCTTGCCAAGAAAACTACAGGAAGTCTTGCATTTTAGGAAAAAGAGATTCAAACAGATCTCAGGGGCTGTACTGTAATGAATTTAGCAAAGAATGAATGCTAGAATTTAGGTTTCTTTAAAGTCCAAGATTCTGTACACCACCTTTTTATCTTCTTGACAATACACTTAACTAATAAGACTCATTGTGAATCTTTCTTTCTGGATTGTACTTCACTGCAACAGGCTTGACACTGAATCAATACTCAAGGTAAAAATAAGCACATAGATAACCAATGGCTAGGAGACAAAAATAAACAAAGACTTGAATAAATTTGATAGAAAATCATATATTTTATTATTTTATATCATATAATATTGTATCTCATGTATCATTATAATTTAATTTAATATACAGTAATGTAATATTATATAATAATATAAGATATTATCATGGGGAGCCAGTTTGGTGTAATAATTAAAGTGTCTCACAGAGTTGTTGTTGTAGGGAAAACAGGTGACATGAGTACTGGATATGTTTCCTGCCTTGAATTATACATATGAAAAGGTGGGAGTAATAATAATAGCAGGAAAATTGAAGAAAGAGACAGAAGAGCTAATTCTGGCTGCACAAGACCAAGTGGTAAGAACAAATGCATACAAGAGAAGAAAGACAACAACAGACAGCAAATGCTACCTTTGCAAAGAAGCTGAAGAAACAGTGGACCATCTAGTTAGCTGCTGCAAGATCACAGAGACTGACTACAAAGCATGGCATGATAAAGTAGCAATGATGGTGCACTGAAAAATCTGCAAGAAATGCTACTTGCCTGTAAGCAACAACTGGTGGTATCATAAAATAGACAAAGTCATAGAAAATGAAGAAGCTAAATTGCTCTGGGACTTCAGAATTCAAATAGACAGGCACCTGCCACACCACATAACACTCCAGATTTAACAACTGTTGATAAGAAAGATAAAAAGTCTAGATACTGGACGTGGCAGTACCTGGAAACAACAAAATAGAAGAAGAGAAAGAACTGGAGAAAATCACAAAATACAAAGACCTGAAAAACAGAAATACAACTGTGGCAAAAGAAAGCAAAGATGGTACCAAAGTAATAGGGACCTTGGATGCAATCCCAAAATACCTGGAACACTGTTTGAACACCATTGGCATTGATAAATTCACTATCAGTCAATTGCAAAAGGCAGCATTACTCGGAACAGCTTACATCCTATGATGATACCTTTAACAACATCAAAGAAACAGCATCTTCCTATCCCAGGTCCTTGGGAAGGACTTGATAGGTGGACAAAAATGCCAAGTCTAGTCTAAGCATTTGGCTAACTGAGTGATGAACCAATATATATCTGTAAATTATAACAATGAGATCAGTTTGCAAACTGCATGAAATTTAAGGCAGAGTTACAGGGTTATCAAAGAAACAGTTTGTGCCAAGTGCCAGAAAAATCCACAATAACCAATCCAAAGTCAAAGCTGGAAACCTATTCATAAGACAAGAAGCAGCTGCACTTGTAAATTAGGTTGTAGGAATTCAGGGCAGGATGCAGGATTATTGTTTATGACCAGGGGAGAGGGTCAAAGATGATGTTACAGCCACGGCTTATGGCTTTGTCTAATTAAGGGAATTAATGCCTTCTTCTTTCAAAGAACAAAGAATAAAGATAGTGAGCTATCTTTAGCTGATGGTGTATTTTGGGACTTGGCAGTCTTCTAAACTCAGTATGTAACTCTTAAATTAGCAACCAACTGTCTTTGAGTTTGAATCAATTCTGGAAAGTGGCTGACAACTACTGGTGACTCTCTTCAGCCTCAAATCAAGCCATAACGAATAGCATGTTTGTGATCCCTTGAAAAAAGATGCTAAAATTAACAGGACCCAGCACTGGTTTGTTGCAAACAAATCATGTCAGAGGCACCTTATTTCTTTCCTTGATGGAGTTACTAGCTTAGCGTAGACCAGAACGTCACAGATCTGACTGTAACTAAGTACACCTCAAGCAAAGCCTTTGATAGAAGTCTCTTATGATGTTCTCTTTAATAATATTGTAAAATACAAACTAGATGATAGTCAATAAATAGGCTCACAATTGGCAGAATGTATCCAAGAATGACTGTTAATGGATGCCTGCTACAGGCCTTTGTATTGCACTCTCTGCTGTTTAACATTTTACCAGTTACTTGGATGAGAGAGTTGAGAAAAATGTTATCAGTTCTTTAGGGGACACAAAGCTGGAGGGATGGTTAATTCTTTAGAGAAGAAAGAAAATATTAAAAATATCAAAACAGGCTTGTACAGTGGGTGAAATGGAGAGAAATATAAAGTTTTCATTTGAAGAGGAAAAATGTAAGGGACAAATATAAGATGAAGGAAATCTGGCTTGAGAGTAGTACATATGAAAGGGGTCTGGATGTCCTTGTGAACCACAAATTAAACATAAACAGTCAATATAGTGCAGCTGATAAAAAGGCAATGGTTATTTTATGTATTATTCACAGGAATACAGAATTCAGATCATAGGAAGTAACTGTTCCAATTTACTTTGCCTGACTGAGCCCTAATGGAAGCAGTGGCAGATTTCACCTTCTTGGGCTCCAGGATCACTGCAGATGGTGACTGCAACCATGAAATTAAAAGACACTTGCTCCTTGGGAGGAAAGCTATGGCAAACCTAGACAATGTAGTAAGAAGCAAAGACATTACTTTGCTGACAAAGATCCACATAATCAAGGCTATGGTTTTCCCAATAGTAATGTATGGCTGTGAGAGCTGGACCATGAGGAATGCTGAGCATCAAAGAATTGGCGCTTTCAAATTGTGGTGCTGGAGAAGACTCTTGAGAGTCTCTTGCACTGCAAGGAGATCAAATCAGTCAATCCTACAGGAAATCAACCCTGTTTGCTCATTGGAAGGACAGATACTGAAGCTGAAGCTCAAATACTTTACCACATAATGCGAAGAGAGGACTCATTAGAAAAGACTGTGATGCTGGAAAAGATTGAAGGCAAAAGGAAAAGGAGACAGCAGAGGATGAGATAGTTAGATAGCAAAGTCAATATGATAGGCATGGGTTTAGGTGGAATCAGGCAGTGCAGGACAGGGAGGCCTGGCATGCTGCAGTCCATGGGGTCATGAAGAGTTGGACACAACTGCCTAACTGAACAGCAACAACAACAATAGATAAAAAAATAGCCTGGATACTTATTTCTTCTTTATCAACACTCCCTGGGGATAGTGGGCAGGAATGATGAAACTTGCATGATGATGGAAAACAAAAGACTTATCAACTTGTGTACAACATCATGACACAAGTATAAAAGGATCTGTATCATGATGTCACAATGTGCATTTTATCACTTCATAGTTTGTGTCAAATACCTCTGTTTTCCTTATGGTAGAACACAACAAATAGGAAACACTTGGTTTTGAACAAAAAAAATCAGAGCTACAGCTAGTATAAAAACTACTTCCCTTGCTTTACACATTATACAACTGTAATTCTACAACTGAATAGTTAAAATCACTTACTTCACGTTCTTCCTCCTGTTCTTTTCTAATCTGTTCCAAGCGAAACTGCTCTGCAATTTCTCTTTCTTGTGCTTCCCTCTGCAGAACAAGTAACAAATTAACAAGTCTATTCAAATACAATTTATCATTTACACAGCTTTCCATATTTGACTGGCTTACATTTCCTTACAGACACAAAACTGATGATTCAGAAAAATGTCCTTTATTTCTATTAACAAACAAATCTACTTTTAAACTTTAAAACCGTTCAGAAATTTTGTTAAAAAATGGAAAGTCTAACAACAGAAAGATGCATTTGATTCCCACCATGCTGAAAACCCTGTGAAAATAACAGAGTTTTGTGGGCAAGCCCTGCTACTAATAGAAGCATGCATTTTTGGCATCCTCCAGTAGATCAAAACATGACAGGAATCACAGCAGCATGATCAAAGCCATGGCTGCTACTTCAGACATTGTCAGAGTGAGGTGTTATACGTACACACACACACACATGTATGTGTCTATATCTATATACTGATATAAGAAAAGTTCCTTTACCTGAAGGGATATTGCCCAATCAGGAAATCTTAAGTGAAGGATCTCACTTTGCACATAGATGTTTCCCCAGAGGTCTCCCAAACAACTGCTGAACATCATTCAGAAAGGAAGAGTATTCATAGTTTTGAGTCTGCATAGCTTTCCAATATAATTATCGAATTGGAATAATGTAACTTGCTGTACTTTTATCCCAAGCATTAACCCAAATACCTTTATCACTACATTTTAATAATATTAGATATGACTCTATAATTACTTTTAGCTTATTTTTCTATTTCCACATAATTTTATATCAGAGTCCTCTTCCTATTTGCTTTATTGTGGAAGGATTGAACATTATTAGGCAGACTGAGATAATCAACACAGGGAGATAATTTTGGATATCATGGTAAGGCAGTAAAGAATAATTTATTACTATGGTATTTTTCTAGTATTAAAGTGAAACTTGCCCACCTTTCATAAGATTACTTTTCAAAGTAGGAATTTTCTGCAAATCTGAGAAATATGTAAGCTTACTTACTATGATAGACTGCAGAAGGCTGCAGTCTTGTGTTTACTAGAAAAACTTGTTTTTTTCTGGTAAAAGCTACTGTATAATGATTAGTTGAGAAAAGTAGTGTTAGAAGTAATTTAAGCAACTTTTCTCACTGAAAAAAGCCCTGCCAAGTAGGAATGGCACAACATTATGATAGTTCTCCAATAGGAAAGCTGCATTTTTCAAATGTCACTGTGCTGGAGACCTTCTTCTCCCCACATCACAAGTGTAGGAGGTCATTGGTAGCTCACTGAAAGGGGATGAGAGAGGGACCAGGCTCTGGGATATGAGTAGCATCACCAGTGACAAAACATAATCTGGCTTGGATTTATAATTGACCAAACTATTTTCTTAAGATTAGTATTTAAATATTGCATGCTTTGTAATTCTCTAGCCAGAACATGACGCATACTTTTGCTCTGTCAGCTTCCAGAGAGATTCGGTATGCTTCATCCTGTTCTCTCTTCACATTTTCTCGGGCCTCACGTTCATCCTAGGATAGAAAAAAGACAGGAAAGTAAAAAACTAGTTTGGTACTTCCAAATCAATATTCACCCCAAAATAAAATACCTGGTTTGGAACACATCTGTCCTATATAGGATTATAGTATACTAAAATTTAAGGAACAAGTTGAAAGAAAGAAATTGGATAGTTAGTTGGGTGTAAGAAATTATTTTTCTTGATATTTGATCCAGGTTTTAAAAGGACATATTAGATTATTTTACATTAACAAATTTCTCTATCTTGATTCTGACACAACTACAATGGGCTACAGACTTTTAGTTTGGTGTAAATAGTACACATTTTTGATGTAAACAAAATTGGTTATTATCAAATCTGAGAGTCAGGATCTGGAAGTTCTCAACTAATTCCTACTAAGTGAATCATATGCGTGCTGTTATCAACTAGAATATCCCTGACAGATGGCTGTTAGCTTTTGCTTAAAAACTTCCAATAAAGAGAATCAATCATCCCAAAAAGAAGAATGGCTAACAATTCTGTTTCCTTCTAACTTTCTTTGGCTGCTGATAGCTTGTGCCACTTTCTGCCACTTCTGCTATTCTCTCTTTCTTGATAAAAGCAATGCTTTGCTGCAATAATACCATAGCAGACCCTGACTTAACATCTTTTAACCCTAAAACAAAGTACAGCTTTCTGAGAAAAACATCAGAGAGGAGAGAGGGTGGCTAGTCCAAAGAGTCATATGCCCATTCCAATAAGTCAGTCTAAATATACACTTATATGAAACAAAAGTAGTGAAAATATGAATTTAGCCTGTTGCTTTGTCCTCTGAACCCCAAATAAGAGTGCCTGCCCAGATGAATATCTGTCATTAAGACTGAGCCCTAAGAGAAGTTGCCTAGTGTGAATTAACACAAAATTAAGACACTTGAACATTCACACAATGAAAATTAAAAAATAGAATAAACAAAAACAGTAACATCTGTAAGAGAAAATTCCTTTGTTGTTAGCTGTGTAACATAAAAACTGTAAGTAAGCGCAAAATAAGTTTCTTAGGGATAGTATTCCAGGTGCAGAGATCAACATTTTAGATCTTTACTACACTCAGCAACCTAAGTTTAGTAAGGGTAGGGCAATCAGAACAAGAATTTAGCTATCATTAAACAGAACTTCCAATTCAGTCAATCAAGATCTATTTCATTATCTATTTATTGGCTTGCAGGAATGAGACAAAATATTTTTTCTCCTCTGAAATTATTTGGATTTCATGCATTATTTAATAATTATTATTCACTGCACATGGCTCAGATTTATGCTGAATTTTTGTTGCTATGCTCTCTGATTTTTAAATTGCTTTTATTTTTTAACATTTATTCTCATCTTTTAAGTTCCGCTGAGAACCATTATTATGAAATTGGCAAAGTTGGAAAAAATTAAAACAAAACCTCTGCTCAGCTTTAAAACAAAAATCTCTTGCTTTCCTTATGCATCCAGAACTTTGGATTCAGTGCAGAAAAATAAATACTTGAATTAGGGGAGGAGCAGAAACCTTTTTTGGTGAGGTGATCAAAGATATTGGGGCTCTAAATTTATCCCAGCTTGATTTTTTAATATTGGCAGATAATTTTCTTTTTCAGACCAACAATTCAACATTTCAGGAGTTCTTCTAAGTATAATTCCTTCTTTTGGTATTTTTCTTTAGAAGAACAGATACAAAAGGGATGTCAGGAATGTAAAGATGTATTATGCATGACTGCCTTGCTATGGCACAAAGATGTGAAATGACACTGCTAAACTCAATTTTAAGTTAATAGTTTCTTACTCAAATGTACCTTCTCATCAAGTTCATGGTTAGACAATAGAGCATAGTTAAATCTGCCTTAGAAAAACAATGTAAAATATTTGTACTTTTTTTAATGATATGTATTAATTACTGTTAGCGTTGCACTGCAGAGTAAGCAATTTGCAGAGCAAGACTTCATCAGTATACAACAGGACTGCAGACAAAATGGTGATATTGTACATGCAAAAATAAATAGTTGCGTATTGCAAGCGCAAGCTTTCCTTCCAAAGTCCCTTAGTCTCTGGGAGCTTTATTAAAGGACATATTTCTTCCACTGAGCCTTAAATGTAACAGAGTAAAGCCACCTCTAGAAAGTTATGCAGCAGCCCTTTGTTTTTTCCATTTTTTATCATCCATTACAATTTCCACCCATTCATCCATTATAATTTTCATCACTTTTGCTGTGTAACTGAGCCATTTTTTAAAATATATTCTTAGTGAATTTTCAAACATTGGATAAGCAATACAACAGTCTCTTTTTACAAGATATAAAAGGACAAATTGTGAAGCATTAAAGCTAGAACCCAGATTCTTCAAAAATTGATTTTATTTTGAATACCTTCTGAGTTCAAGCAGGCCATTCATGCATCCCATGGCAACTGAGATGTGAGTGACCAGAACATGGGAGAAGTCCTTTGCTGTTGCCATACCTAGGCTTTGGAACTCCCAGTTGAGGACAAACCATTTTGGCTACCTCATGCATTTCATCATCATCTGAAGACATTTATCATAACTAGCTTTTGGCCTTTCAGATTTCATAATGTGATTTCAAATTATATTATCTCTTGGTTTTGAATAGATTTGCCTTCTTTCTCTTTGTTTCTGTTACTCTTTAGAGATTGGAAATACTGACCACAGTGCTAATGAGAACTTTGTGTGTAAATGGGGAGTTAAAAAGCAATAATATTTGATTTCAAAGAGAAAACTTCTCAAAATTGACAAGATTATTAAGAAAGAAGATAAAGGAGAAAGAGGATCAAATGAACATTTGAGGATAATTAAAATCTACAACAATAAAAGTCTTGCAGAGAATGTATCCTCCAGATCAGAAAAGATGCTATGAAGACTCCTCCAGCACAAGTTTTCTCACAAAGATTACTGAAGATTATTTCATTTCTTTAAAAAATGGAAGTGTTTTATTTATTTATTAAATTTATATGCCGCTGAAATCAGGAGACTCTTGGCAGCTAACAACACTAAAAAGAAACAATTAAAAACATTTAAAAATAAAAATAAAATAAATCCATTAAAACAAAAAACCCGACAGACTAGTGAGGTAGGCTAAAAAGATTTCATGAATAAAAAGGGGGGTGAGGGTGGCTAAGAATCCATCAGCCACCTCCATGAAGATAATGAGCCCCCCTGGAGCCTCATGCCATCTCACAGAGCCAGGTCTTAAGGCCCTTCCGGAAGGCCATCAGGGAG
>JANHZU010009110.1:22917-33549 GCA_032468055.1 Acrochordus granulatus | reverse complement strand
AAATACTTATTTTCCACCATAATTTGCAAATAGATTCTTTCCAAATCAGACAATGTGATTGTCTGGATTTGTTTTCACATTTTGTCTCTCATAGTTGAAGTATACCTATGATGGCAATTACAGGCCTCTCTCATCTTTTTAAGAGGGACAACATGCACAATTGGTGGCTGACTAAATACTTTTTTGCTCCACTGTATATTAATTGCATCTCTATAGGTTCAATTTTCAAACAAATTGGATATATGCCCAGTCTAAATGATCTTCTAAACCAACTAAATATAAAAACAACTATATTGTCCATATGTTGACATTAACCAGGTTATACATTCTATAAAGTAGGGGAAGACAATTTATGATCTATTAAATTTTGTTGGGCAGCAACCTCCATCATTCATTGCCACTGTTATATTAACTTAGACTGATGGGTGCTGTAGTTCAGCAATACTTGGAGAGCTATATGTTCCTCATTTCTGCCATAAGGGAAAAAAAAGCAAATTTTTCAATCATTCTAGATCTTTTTTGTTTCCCAAAGGTTAAGAATGTTTCTACTGAGCCACACCTGAATTTAAATGCAGCCTAAAGTTAATGAAGAGTGTGTTTAAAAAAAGACACCCAGTTTGTTTAAACAAAATACCATCATAGAAAATATTAATCTGATCCTCTAAGATAACAATCTTGTACACTTTATGTATTTAAAATGTCTATGCTCAGAAAGGATATACAATAAAAGCTGCATGAATTAAACCCATAGCTTCTGATTTTTATATTTGATTAATCCAGAATTTAATTTTTAAAGAAACTTTTCAGAATTATGTTTTTTAAAATTGTCATAGCCTGTTTGTTCAAAAATGATTGCCTTCTCTCCTTTAATTAACATGAAGTATTTTTTGATGAGGTATATATCATGTATCATTTACAAAGTCACTTTCAGCCCTAGTATTTTTTGATTCTATGATTAATTTTGAACTTTGTACTAGTTTTTGTTAATATTAACTGTAACCAGAATAGTGCAGTATATTCTAAACAGAAAACAGTTTTATGAATTTTACTGACAAAGTTCCTTTATAAATGCCTTTTATATGATTATTCTTATAATTTAACAAGCTCTTGAGATAATTATTGAATCATAGCAGTGGCATTTAATATATGACTGAGCTTTTAATTTGAACTGTATGTACTGTATATTCTATATTGTGGGTATTTTCAAGGCCAAAACATAACATATGAACATGAATAATTTTTATTGAAATGTCTGAAATAACTTCACTGGCAAAATTTAGAAGGCAATGAGTATATCTACTACTTAATATGAATAAATTATATCTGTATCAATTTTTTATTAGCATATGTTTCTCTAAAAAGCCCCCAGATATATAACAATAGTATACAGTTTTAAACAAAACTCTTCAAGACTATGTGTGCAAACAAAGATGTCTAATAACTTTTATATTAGAGAGTTTATTTATAGACTTAAATGATGTGTATGTGTAAACATTTGTGATTCAATTCTGAATTAGCAATATAATATCCTCCAAATATTTCAGCTATAATTCACATATTCCCTGAAACACTTAAGGGAATTGAATAATAATATCCTATGTGCTTTATTAAGTGATATATAAGAATATTTAAATAAATAATAACAGTTGTTGTTCAGTCATGCAGTCATGTCCAACTCTTCACGACCCCATGGACTGCAGCATGCCAGGCCTCCCTGTCCTGCACTGCCTCCCAGAGTCTTCCCAAGCCCACGCCCATCACATTGACTATGCTATCTAACCATCTCATCCTCTTGCCGTCCCCTTCTCCCTTTGCCTTCAATCTTTCCCAGCATCACAGTCTTTTCCAATGAGTCCTCTCTCTGCATTATGTAGCTAAAGTACTTTAGCTTCAGCTTCAGTATCTGTCCCTCCAATGAGCAATCAGGGTTGATTTCTTGTAGGATTGACTGATTTGATCTCCTTGCAATCCAAGGGACCCTCAAAAGTCTTCTCCAGGCATCAATTCTTTAATGCTCAGTCTTCCTTATGGTCCAACTCTCTCAGGCATACATTACTACTGGGAAAACCATAGCCTTGACTATAGAGACCTTTGTCAGCAAGATGATGTCTCAGTTTCTTTATATACTGTCTAGGTTTGCCATAGCTAAATAATAACAGTAATAATTCTTAAATATTTTTGTAACTGTTTTGCAAATAGAATGATACAAAAATCACAAAACTCAATGAAATGATGTGTGATAAAACTTTGGCCACAATTATACAGACAAACAGGCAGATAGATGAACAAAAACAGACAACCATATTTTCAATACAACAGTTTAAATTATTTAATTTTAGTTATACATTATATTAATGTACAATAATATATAATAATATAGATGACTAATAAATTCTAATAAATAAATAAATGGCCCACCAGATACTACTGTATGCCTTTGAATTTAATAAATAAATATATTAAGTTTTTAATATGCAGGTATATGCAAGAATTATATGACAATTTTGTGTAAAAGTTACTATTTTTGCTGAAAATGCAGAGTGCATGGAGAGACTACTTCACTTCAAAAATGGCACCCTTTGAACATTTTGCCTAAGAAAGTGAATCCTAGAATAACAGTCATACATTGGTGTTCCACAAGTGATTCAAACTGACATTTTTAATTTTCTAAATGAGAACCTCTCCCTAGAGCTAGATTATAGATGAACAGATAAACTGGATTTTTAAAAAAGCAGCTGCTCTGTGAAGTTTGTTTTGAGATCAAAAACTGAAACACAATCTGAATTTAATTCAAATATGTACAAATATGGAAGAGTATTTTCCTCAGTGAATAAGCCTGAATACCACAAAATATGGCTAAAGAGCTTTTGTTACTTTTCACAGTTACTTTTCACAGTTTTTGTTACTTTTCACAGTTTAATAATCAAAGACCACTGAGATTTTCAGCTAAAAGAATGAAATACTAATTGAGGGGGAGTTAAAGTGAATAGAAATGTTCAGCACGGATTTATAAATGCAAGTTTTTTTAAGGAATGCAAGATATTTCCCATGAAACTTATCCTAAAGCCATAATGATCATATGTTGCATAACAAGAAAAATACACTATGTTAGACCTTCTGTTAATTAACTTAAAAATGAGAACAAGTCAAGCCAGCTGTGTAACAGTCAATGCTTTTACAGTAATAAATTTTGACAGCAAAAATAAAAAGAATGCATTATCTAGATATCACCAAATGGGCCCTGGCAGTGCATAGGAACTCCACCCTGTATAAGCTTGTCAAAAAGTGTTACTGTAATCCATTGAGAAGTCTCTTCCTCGGGCAAGGAAGAAAAAAAATGCAAAGGGAGGCTCAAAGCAGGTGTGTTGAATTGTTATACTATTATTTAATCAAGGATTTCTTCTCATTAATTTTGTATTTGACAAATTCAGGCTTTGTTCTTGCCTACCATGCAATGCTAGAATCATCAATCAACAGTCTCATTAAAAGCCAAATGTAAACAATGAGGTTGTGGAAATGTTTTTAATACTATATACTCCTCAGTCACAAAAGACATAACACATAAGTGCCATTTCTCTTGGCATTCTCTGCTAGATTTTACCCAGATGACTATCAATTTAAGAGAAGAAAACATTAAAACTGGCTTCTTTTAGGATATGAACATTCATTGCCTCTGGCTAATATCCTCTCAGGGATCTAGCTTCTCAGGAAAACACTGTCAAACTATTACAATAATGAAGTCCACAATCATACTGCCTACACGTAAACATTCTGGAAAAATATGGTAACTTAAAAAAATGTTTATCAGTGATTTATGATGGAAAGGAGGGCAGGAGGCCATATTAATCTTCTTAAGTGAAAACAACAGTTTAGTGTTAAAGATTATAAGACCATTTGTTGTTTATGATAGACAGGTAACATTTAAATTAAGTAATTTTAGTAATGTGGATCCACACTTTTGCAGAATTATTCTTCAGATGATATTTCCAGTATTATATTTAAAATTCCTTTAACATTTTCATTACTTTTACAACATTGCCAAGGACTTAGCTATAACTTGCTAAAAAATAAATGAAGGTCTAGCCACAGTGGTCGCACACATAGTTTGATGAGATACAGTAGGAAAACAAAGAAGGTCCAGAAGTGTACAAAGAGGTAACCTGAAACTGTAGAGAAGAAATCAAGAAACCTAAAGTCCAAGGCAAGCCAACACTGATAAAGGATGCTACAAATCATAGGAAGGCTACATTAGATTTGTTTAACTAAAAGGAAAAAAAGAATCAGTGTCTCAGTTGCTCAGTGAAAGTGCCAAAATGGTAACAAAAAGATTGTTCCACCAGAAAACTATGAAGAACAGGATGAAGATGCAGGATTAAGCTTGAGATTGATAGAAAGAAAGTGATGGAAGAGCTATTTACTTTAAATGAATCTGAAAATAAAAAGCTAGATAACTTGTACTCAAAGGTGCTGAAGGAATTCATTGATAGACTGGCCAACCTTTTATGTTATCTTTGAAAAATGTTTATTGATAACCTGGCTGACAATCAATCTGATATCAATACTTGGGAAGATCTTAAAGGAAATAATAAAAAGATTTGCTCTGTTAAGTGCTTTGATAATAATAATAATCAGTATTACTATTGCCAGCCTAATTTTACTTTATTTTTTTAAATAATTTTCTTACATATTTTGAGAAAGCTATAAACAAAATGCCATGACAATTTAGTTCAAAACAGTAGTCAAAAAGTAGTTATCAGTTAGTCTTCATTCTTCAGCAAAAAGAGTGAAGTATCAGGTGGGGCATTGAAAATTTCAGTTCTAGGTCTTCTACTCATCAGTATGAATTGAATGAAATAAATAGGTTGAGGGACTGTTTATCAAATCTGCCAGAGTCACAAAACTAAGTTGGATACTTAATATTCCAGAAGAAGAAATAAAATTGAAAATGACCTTGAAAGGTTAGAGAATTGAACAGAAAGTAACAAATGAAATTTAATACAGGCAAATGCAAAGTACTTTATTTAGGAAGCTAAAATGAAAATGCACAGATAGTGGAGAGGTTTATATTGATAACAGTTTATAAGTAAAGTTTCTTGGGATGGTAATCGACTGAAAAATGAATATTAATATTCATTTTTATAATCAATATTAATATTGCTACAAAAATGCAAATGCATAAGCTGTATCAATACAAGCATCATTTCCAAATCATAGCAAGTAGTATTTCCACTTATATAGCATTACCACATTTATGTTCAGTTCTAGTCACCACTGTTTTAGAAGTAACCAGTTTAGAGAAAGACAATAAAGAAGATTAGAGAACTAAAAACAATGTCCTATGAAGATCAAAGAAGCTGTGGATATTTAGCTTTGAAAAGATGAAGGAGGATATGACAGCATTCTTTAAATACCTGAAAGGATGTCACACAGAAAAAGGTCAAGACCCGTTCTCTATTGTCACAGTGTGTGGGACACAAAATGAAGGAATTAAATTACAGGAAGGCGGATTCTGAATGAATCTGAATTTAACATTCTCAACGCAAGAACAGTTCAACAATGGAACAATTACCCAAATAGATGGGTTGGGGTGCTCCTCATTACTGATGAAGCAGAAGCTACACCACCATCTCTTAGGGATTCTTTAATTCAGATTCCTGTTATGGGCAAGGGGTTACACTCAATGGCCTAACTGGCCCAGTTTAAGTCTATGATTTCCTAATTTGAGATGGAGCTAAGCAACACTTCTAAATCAAACACATTAGACTATAAGCTGTAGTCTTAAGCAGAAAGATTCAATGAATGCAAAGTTCCTTTTGTGAAAAATGTAGAATTCCAGTCTATTAGTTCAGAATAGCTTAAAGCATGATACAACCTTTTTTATTTTTGTTATATGCATACCACTTGATCTTTCAATTTTTTTGTAATTTTATGCAAAATGCAAAAAGGAAGAAACACTGAGCAAACAAATTAAAATTTACGCATGATATAAGTAAAGGAAGTGAAATACAAATAAATAAGGTTTACCAACAAAATTAACAAGATATTACAACAGTATATCTTTCGATTTTCAAAGCTATCTTTCTATTTAAACACCATCTATATTTCTACCACTTTTATTACAGTTTCTTTTTTAAACTTGTCATTTTTCTCCTTTTGGGAATCATACTTACTACTTCCATGTAAGTACACTTTTCTTGGTCATCCCTTTCTCTTGACTCATATACTCTAATGTACTAGTTCTATGATTTGATTTTCTCATTCATTCTTTACATAACCAAACCACTTCTATATATTGTATACTGGTCATTCATTTTTGTAGCTAATCCATGTTAATTCATCAGCTATTTCCAACATTACCACACACACCTAATTATTGTGTTCTAATATATAAAGAATTTGTCACAATTTATTTCTCTAGGAAGATGTCATAAAAAAGATGAGTCCTTATCTGTTTTATGTATCTATACCAAAACAGTGCAAGTATTGCCTATCAGCATTGGAACTGAAACAAAACACTTATAAAAAAACAAAGGAATAATTATCTAGATTTTTATAAGCTGCATAATGTTGCATACTATACATTAAATATTCGAGGTTCTTGGGAAGAACAGGATGCATATGAAGACCAACACCAACTAAAGGACTGGCAGTAAAGACTTCACATTGTTGTGTACATAATAATATTGTTCCATACCCTTTAATATATTAAACTTTTATGTTGCCTGTCTCATTGACTCTGGGCATCTCACAACAGAAAAAGAAAAAAATTACAATAGAACATAAAAAAATACAGATAGCAAGCATGATGAAGTGGGGGTCTCATTCTGCCTTGTTGAAGACCTGGGTGAAGAACTTCATGGCTCTTCTAAAGAACAGCAGAGTGGGGACTATCAGTATCTAGATTACATTGTTTAATCAAAAGAATCCAGACAGCACCAATCATATAGAATTAAATTGTTTGGGCAAATGTTATAGGAAACTGGTGGTCCCTCAAATAACCAGGCCCTATGCCAATTGCACTATGCTGATGACACTATTCTGATAGCAGAAAATGCAAAGGATCTGCAAGCTCCTGTAAAAAAAATCAAACAGCACAGTGAACAAATGCAACCAATATTAAATATTAAGAAAACTAAACTAATCACAACAGGTACAATAACTAACCTAAGAACAGACAATGAAGATAACGAAGTGGTAGATAGCTCCTGTTCTTTAGGTTTAGCCATCAACAGTAGAAAAACAAGCAAATGAAATATGCTGCAAACTAGCATGTGATGGAGTAGCCAAGTAGGCCTTAAAAATGGTATTTAGATGCCATTATTTATTTTATCCAATTTTTATAGCTGCCCATCTCACCAAAAATGACTCTGGATGGCATACAGTAAAAACAATTAATATTTAAGTATTATTTTTTAGAATAATTATTATGAAAAATACATTTATGTTAAAAAAAGAACAGATGAGAAAATTACAGATAAAGGGATGCCAGTAATAATGGAGCCACCTCAAACTTTCACCCTATACTTACACAGGGTGAACTACATCACATTATATCGACATAAAATAGAAAAGTGCAAGCAATATTAATTTCTTTGACACTTTATAGAAGTGAAAGTTGGTGATGAAGAAGCTAGATAGTAATGACACCTTTGAAGACTGTGGGAGAAGACTCCTGAGAATACTACAGACAGATAAATGGATCAAATATATCAACCCAGAATTATAATTCAAGGCCACAAATAACCAGGCTGAAGTGACCATATTACACACGGATATGTGAAGATCTACAGTAGTTCTCTTGAAAATGCTGGAAATGGTAGAAAGAAAATGAAGACAAGGAAGACTAACAACGAAGTGGATGAACTCAAAATAGTGGTGATGCTGAACTTTTGGAAGACCTGATGGACCAGGTTAGGGACATATCACCCCTTCATGGATCATTGCCTTGTGCGGTGAAGGGGCTTGCATAACTCAATTAAGCTATGAGCTTCAATAAAGCTATATTGTGCAGGGCCACCCAAGATGGACAGGTCATAGAGATCTGACAAAACATGATCCACTGGAGAAGGAAATGGCAATCTCTAGTATCCTTCCCAAGAAAACCCCATGGTCAGTATCAAAACGCTAAAAGATATGATGCCGGAAGATGAACCCCCTCAGGTCAGACAGTGTCCAATATGCTACTAAGGAAGAGCAAAGGACAATTACAAGTAGCTTCAGAAAGAGTGAAGTGGTTTGGCCAAAGCTGAAAGATACTCAGCTGTGGATGTGTCTGGTGGTGAAAGGAAAATCTGATGCTGTAAAGAACAATACTGCATAGGAACCTAGAATATAAGATGTATGAATCAAGGTAAGCTGGATGTGGTCAAACATGAGATGGCAAGATTGAAAATAGACATCTTGGGAATCAGTGAACTAAAATAGACAGGAATGGGTGAATTTAATTCAGATGACACTATATCTACTATTGTGGACAAGAATCCCTGAGAAGAAATGGAGTAGCCATCATAGTCAATAAAAGAGTGGGAAGAGCAGTAGTGGGGTACAATCTCCAAAATGCCAGAATGATCTTGGTTCGAATCCAAGGCAAACCATTCAACATCACAGTAATCCAAGTCTATGCTACAACCACTGATGCCAAAAAGGCTGAAGTTGACTGGTTCTGTGAAAGCCTACAACACCTTCTAGAACTCACACCCAAATAAGATGTCCTTTTTAACATAGGGGATTAAAATGCTAAAGGAGGAAGTCAAAAGATAATGGGAATAATAGGCAAGTTTGTTCTTGGAGGACAAAATGAAGCAGGGCAAAGGCTAACAGAATTTTGTCAAGAGAATACAAGGGTCATATATAACAAATACACTTTTCCAACAACGCAAGAGGCAATTCTACACATGGACATCACCAGATATTATCAAAATCAGATTGATTATATTCTTTGCAGCCAAAATTGGAGAAGTTCTATACAGTCAGATCATGAGTTTCTTATTGCAAAATTCAAGCTTAAATTGAAGAAAGTAGGTAAAACTACTAGACCATTCGGGAATGATCTCAATCATATTCCTTATGAATATACAATGCAGGCAAGGAATAGGTTTAAGGGATTATATCTGGTACACAGAGTGCCTGAATAACTGTGGATGGAGGTGCATAACATTGTACAAAAGGTAGCTACTAAAACCATCCCAAAGAAAGATAAATGAAAGAAAGGAAAGTGGCTGTCTGATGAGGCTTTACAAATAGCTGAGGAAGAAGGAAAGTGAAAGGTAAGGTAGATAGGGAAGATATACCCAACTGAAGGCAGATTTCCAGAGAATCACAAGGAGAGATAAGAAGGCCTTCTTAAATGAACAATGCAAAGAAATAAAGGAAAACAACAGACTGGGAAAGACTAGGGATCTCTTCAAGAATATTGGTGATATCAAGGGAACATGATAAAGGACAAAAATTGTAGGGACCTAACAGAAGCAGGAGATTAAGAGATGGCAAGAATATACAGAAGACCTATACAAAAAAGATCTAAACGTCCTTGATAGCTATGATGGTGTCTGACCTAGAGCTGGACATCCTGGACAGTGACATCAAAGAAGCATTACTAACAAGAAATGTAGCAAAGGTAACAGTATTCCAACTGGACTATTTAAAATCCTAAAAGATTAAAAGTGCTGCATTCAATATGCCAGCAAATGTGGAAAACTCAACAGTAGTCACAGGATTGGAAAAGATCAGTTTATATTTCAATCCCAAAAAAGGGCAATGCCATATAATGTTCAAGCTACTGTACAGTTGTGTTCATTTCACATGCTAGCAAGTTTGTGCTCAAAATATAAGCTAGGCTTCAGCAATATGTCTATTGAGAACTACCAGAAATACAAGCTGGGGTTTGAAGAGGCAGAGGAACTAGAGATCAAATTGCCTACAGTCGCTGGTTCATGGAGAAAGCAAGGGAGTTCCAGAAAAACATTTACTTCTGCTTCACTGGCTATACTTAAACCTTTGATTATGTGGATAACAACAAACTGTGGCAAATTCTTAAAGAGATGGGAGTACCAGATCACCTTACCTGTCTCCTGAGAAACCTGTATGCTGATCAAGAAGTAAAGGTTAGAACCAGACATGGAACAATGGATTGGTTGAAAATTGGGAAAGGAGTATGACAAGAGTGTATATTGTCACCTGCTTATTTGATGTATATGCAGAGTACATCATGCAAAATGCTGCGCTGGATGAATCCCAAGCTGGAATTAATCAGGCTGGGGGAAATATCAACAACTTCAGATATGCAGACGATACCACTCTAATGGCAGAAAGTGAAGAGGAAATAAAGAGTCTCTTGATGAGGGTAAAAGAGGAGAGTGCAAAAGCTAGTCTGAAACTCTACATTAAAAAAACTAAGATCATGGCAACCGGCCCCATCACTTCCTGGCAAGTAATAGTTTTCCCAATAGTAATGTCTGGCTGTGAGAGTTGGACCGTAAGGAAGGCTGAGCATGAAAGACTTGATGCCTTCAAATTGTGGTGCTGGAGAGGACTCTTGAGAGTCCCTTGGACTGCAGGAGATCAAACCAGTCAATCCTACAGGAAATCAACCCTGACTGTTCATTGGAAGGACAGATACTGAAGCTGGAACTC